>JAPMLY010000988.1:0-135000 GCA_026401115.1 Tetraselmis chui
AAATTAATTTGGAGTGCGATGAACCACCTAAGGAGCGAACGTACCGTATGTCACCAGCAGAACTCCGGGAGGTTCAAGTACAGTTGCAAGACTTACTCGCAAAAGGCTGGATTCGTCCGTCTAAATCTCCGTATGGTGCCCCGATTTTATTTGTACGCAAGAAGGATGGTACCATGCGTATGTGCGTAGACTACCGGAAACTCAACGACCTCACGAGGAAAGACCGAACACCGTTACCCCGGATTGATGAGTTACTCGACTCGCTATATGGGGCTCACTATTTCAGCACGCTGGACCTGTATAAAGGCTATCATCAAGTTCGAGTCAAAGAGCGCGACATACATAAGACAGCATTCCGAACTCATTACGGACTGTTCGAGTACTGCGTTCTACCCTTTGGACTTTGTAACGCCCCAGCTGGATTCCAAGCGATGATGAATCGAGTTTTGGCCCCGTATCTTGGCAAGTTCTGCGTGGTATATTTGGACGACGTGTTGATCTACAGTAAGACGGCCGACGAACACCTTGAGCATATTCGACTCGTGTTACGAGAGTTGCAGCGACACCAGTTGCATATCAAACTATCTAAGTGTTACTTCGGACGATCGAGCGTCAATTTTCTTGGGCATGTGGTGGAAGCTGGACAGATCCGAATGGACCCCGACAAGGTTGAGGCAGTACAAAATTGGCCCCGACCGAAATCTGTGACTGAAGTACGTGGATTTCTGGGACTTGCTGGATATTACCGGAGGTTTATCAACCAATTCGCAACCCTAGCAACCCCATTAACGGACCTGACCAAGAAGACACCGGAATTTCGCTGGACTCCTCAAGCCGAGTCAGCATTCGAGCAAATTAAAAACGCGATGGTACGTGCACCAGTACTGGTAATTCCTGACACTTCTCCTAATGCAAGGTACACACTGTACACAGATGCTTCTGGATTTGCAGTAGGAGCTGTGCTATTACAAGACCAAGGTATTGGATTACAACCTGTTGCGTACCATGCTCGAAAGATGAACAAGCATGAGGTACACTATCCTGTCCACGAACAAGAGCTACTGGCAGTTCGAGACGCTCTACTGAAGTTCCGTTGCTACTTAGATGGCGCGGCGGGATTTACAGTAATTACGGACCACGACACGTTGCGACACTTCTTTCGGCAGCGCGATTTGTCTACTCGACAGGTGCGATGGCTTCAAGTTTTAGCACCTTACCAGCGACAGATGGACATCGTATACAAGAAGGGAGCAGTCAACCAGGCAGACGCTCTGTCTCGCCGACCTGACCTGAAGGACTCATTACAGAAGCTGCAACTATTACGCGATTGGACCAACGACGAAGCAGAATGCGAGTTACACGCACAGATTTTTTCCCTGGAATCCCGGTTACATCCTGACTCTGGACTTCATGCGGAAATCAAAAGTGCTTATGATTCGGACAAATATCTGCTTACCCGGAAATCTCTGCCTACCTGGCTGGTACGTCAATCTAATGGACTCTTGTACGCCTACGGGACAAGACTGTATGTTCCGAACGTCTCTACATTGCGATTAAGAGTATTGTACGAACTACACGACGCACCGACCGCGGGACACCCTGGTATTATTCGACTATTGGCAGCAGTAACCCGGACGTTTTGGTGGCCTAACATGAAGCGGACAGTACAACACTATGTACGCAGCTGTGTTACCTGTCAACGCAACAAGGCAGCGCGACACAAGTCTTATGGACTCCTTCAATCGCATGAGGTACCGACCAGGCCCTTTGAGCATGTATCGCTTGACCTGATTACGGACCTTCCTGAGTGCGATGGGTATGATGCTGTGGTGGTATTCGTCTGTATGCTTACGAAACGGACGATTGTCGAGCCAATTACGAAAACGATTACAGCGGAACAATTAGCAAAAGTTATGCACCGCGCTGTTTTTCGGCATTTTGGCTTACCACGGAAATTAATATCCGATCGAGATCCCCGGTTTATGAGCGACTTCTGGCAAACCCTATTTAGGGCTGTTGGCACCAAGCTTAATATCTCTACGAGCTATCACCCCCAGACAGATGGCCAAACTGAGCGAGTAAACCAGACATGGGAGCAAGTCATACGATGCTATGTGCACCCCTTGCACGACGACTGGGTTCAACACCTTACCAACGTGGAGTTCGCGATCAACGCAGCGGTTTCTACGTCAACGACTATGTCTCCATTTAAGGCGACGCTAGGATTTGAGCCGACATCTCCAACAACGGC
This sequence comes from Tetraselmis chui, assembly GCA_026401115.1. Classification (NCBI taxonomy): domain Eukaryota; kingdom Viridiplantae; phylum Chlorophyta; class Chlorodendrophyceae; order Chlorodendrales; family Chlorodendraceae; genus Tetraselmis; species Tetraselmis chui. The sequence continues at coordinate 2,252 of JAPMLY010000988.1, forward strand.
TACATTTGACGATAACGAGCCTAGCCGTACTTTACCGGAGCAAGTGAAGATTCTGGTCGAGATGCACAGATTTGCCCACGACTGCGTCAAAGCAGCCCAAGCACACATGCAAGACGCTGCAAATCGGCACCGGTTACCAGTACCTTTTACAGTTGGCGACAAGGTTAAGCTCAAGGCGACAAATCTACGGTTTGTACAACAGCCATGTTCTAAACTACGCGACCGCTACATTGGACCGTTTCTCATTACGGAGGAAGTTTCCCCGGTTGCATTTCGGCTTAAGCTACCCCCTGGAGTACGGATTCACGATGTTGTACACGCCAGTTTACTGGAGAAATGGAATTCAGAACCAGAACAGGCCAACAGTGCACAGCCAATTCCGATTGTGCACGATGCGAAGCGATTTGAAGTCGATAAAATACTCGACGTGGCTTTTAACTCCAATGGCACGGGACTTTTGTTTAAGGTCCGCTGGGCAGCACCGTTCAACGTACCTAGCGAGGACACTTGGGAACCCATGCGAGGAGTCAACCACTTAAACATCTTTTCCGAATTCCTTCGAACGGATGTTTATCGAGAATTTTCTGGCACCCCTGACTTTGTCAGATTTCGCAATCGCTGGCCTGCAAGAACCCCCAAGAAACCAAGACCCTGAGTACTGCACAGCGAGGACGCTGGTGCTTAAGGAGGGGAGAGTGTCATATCCTAGCCATTTAGCTAAGTGCTAGTATCTGACATTATTTATTTCCTCTAAATAGTACCTGTATCTTAGCGATATTCAGTGACTCTTTTATTGTCATCACGGCAGTACAACTGTATCGCCGTATTTTCCCTCGACAGTACAGAGTTACTAGCAGTATCTCTTCTAGATAGTTCTTTTCTAGATAGTTCTAAGAGCTTGTGCGATAAGATTAGATAGACGGTACAGATAATCTCAGATAATCTGTATCACCAATAATAGTTTGGTTTAGTTAGCAGACAGCACAAGCTACAGGTTCTAAGGCTGTTTCTAGAACACCTGAGGTGTGGATATTTAAGACGGGGACTTACTGGTAGAGGTGAGAGACCGGTACAGAATAGAATCACGCCACACCCAGATTGTAAGAAACCCTGTTCCTAAGACAATCTTACTAATTCTCTCTACGCTGTATAATTAGATCCAGAGATTAGGTTCTACTATTAGTCTAAGGTTGCCATCTTAGCCTAACCAAAGTAGCACCTCACACGTAGTCGACATCCTCCCCATAGTCATGAGCCGCACGGGCACACCGCACTCCTCCACCATCGCAAGTCTCACCTCTCTCCTCACCCTCCGCACTGACCCTTCCGACAAACTCATATCCAAAGCACGACTCGACACGTCCCGCATCCTTTTCACACTCCATACGCACACGGTCCAATGGTTACATCATCTCCTCCTTGTATACCGCACCAAATTCCGCAAGACCTCCCGCCGCGCCTCCGCATAATGCACCCCCTCTTGCCCCTACTTGCACACCATCCTCAACCCGCGTCAGACCCTCCCCGGGGGGGAGTAAAACCCCCGAACACCCTTGGAGAGGTTGGATCTAGGTGGTTAACGGTCTAGCCCTGACTTGTAAGTTCCATGTATGGCAAAGTTGGGAGGGCCCATAGACAGCCATTCCTATAACGATAGTACACGCTCAACATCGCGACATTGCTGAGTAGCAATGACTACTATACAACACCATGTTGCTCAACACCCCCCTTGCTACCCAAGCAAATCAATTATCGTAATGCACAAGTTGTTGTGCCTTACACTTGTCAATGGCTTGGTTAGCACATCAACAAGCATGTCCTCCGTCGCGGCGTCGCACAATATCGGACCTCGATGTCTCCGCTCTCCACCTTCTTTCGGCAAAAGTGGTAGGTCACATCCATGTGCTCACTACGCCCGGTTGGAATGCTATTCTTGCTGAGAGCAATGCAGCTTTTATTGTCCTCATGGATGATGATGGCAGAACCGAGTCTTGCTTAATAGACATTGCCTCTTGAGTAGCTGCGGTTAGCCCCATGTACTATGCCTCCGCTGTCGATAACGCTACGGTTTGTTGGCGTTGACTTTTCCAACTCACGGTTGCACCGTTGACCATGAACACATATCCCGTGCGAGAACGCCGCCCACCCACATCACTTGCGTAGTCGGAATCTGACCATTCCACCAACTTTGATGGAGGTGCATCTCCCTACATCTACACCAAATCTACGGTTCCCTTGAGGAAGCGGAGGACCCTCTTGGCTTGCTCCCAATGTGCAAAGTGTCGGACATGTGCATGCCAAGGTGGTTGACGGCCATGGTGATGTCGGGCCGTGTGCTTACGGAAGCGTAAAGCAAGCTGCCAACTAAGCGTTGGTAAGGTACTGAGCCGGGAGGTAGCTTTGACGCTGGCGTCTTCCCCACATAATTACTCAAGGCATCAACTGCCATGGGTGAGCCCATTGCCTTGCAGTCCTCCATGTGGAAGTGCTTTATCATATTCAACACATACTGTCGATGGCCAATCTTGATGGTGTGGCTGCCACGATCACGCTCCACTATCATGCCAAGCACCAAGACACCGGACCTAGGTGTTGCACGTTGGGGAGGGTGTATATGTGATGTGTGTATGGGGAGTTGATTCTTCGGGGTAGAGTGAGTGGTATGTGGTGGAGTGGAGGGATTTATTGAGGGGGTCGGAGTATAGTTCTGTATGGATGCGGAATGTGTGACGGAGAGCTGTGAGTAGGTCTTCTCTGGTGGCCCATCTATTACGGGTGGTGGTGGCGGGTGTGGGTGAGTGGATTTCTGAGCGGGAACCTAGGCGAGTGAGGAGGTGGTAGACCTCCTCTTCGAACGTGAGCTGTGTGAGTTCTGGGCGGAAGAGTTGAAAGAGGTGGCGGACGCGGGGGCCGTTGAGGGTGGTGACCGCGCGGCTTTACCGGTAGGGAGCATGTCGAGGTCGGGGTTGATGGGGTCGTGGTTGAATGTGATTAGGGGGTGTGACCACGGAGGGGGTCCTGGTTCTGGCAGAATGGGTGTCGTGGAGGGGACATAGCCGGAGTTAAATGCGGTGAGGGCGGTGGGGCCGGAGGGGGTCTCACTGATGGTGTCGTGTAGTTGTAGGCATGGGGCCCACTGGACCTCGTGGAGGTGGGTGAGGTCGTGTTGTTGGCCGCGAGCACACCACTCGCACTGCCATGTGGCGGGTCCCTGAGCTGGGCGGCATTGGGAATGTATGGCAAAGTGCGGGCATGTGCAGCAGGTGGAGGTGGGTTCTGTGTGCAGTGGGTCATGACAGATGGAGCAGGCGGTGGGGGAGGGGGTGGGGAGGCATACCGATGTGGGGGTGGAGGAGATGAGGCGGAAGCCGTCGTCGAGTTGGAGTTGAATGTCCCATTCCGTGAGGTGTTCCGGGGCCCATTCAACCATGTACTGCGTTTGGCCGTATTCTGTGTCCTTGTGTTTGGAAATGATGCGCGTTACGTCGCAGGGGGGGTAGTGGTGGTCTGAGGGGGTGAGGTATTCTGTGTCTAAGTGTGTGGTGGGTGCGGTGGGGGTGGGGTGAGTGGTGCGGGAGGTGTAGATGCCGGATGAGAGGGTGGGGGGTGAGCGAGGGAGGTGTGGGGAGAGGAGGGGAATCCATGAGGGGTGTATAGTGGTGGGGGGGGATGCTTGTTTGGAAGTGAGGCTTGTGAGGGGGAGGCGGTTGTGGATAGTATCGAGGGGTTCGGTGAGGATTGCGGCGAGGAGGCGGATGGGAACTGAGAGTGGGGTGGTGGACCCCGTGAGTGTGGTGATGGATTTGCATGATTTGAGGATGAAGGAGGATGAGGTGGCTCTGAGGAGGACTTGTGGCCACGTGGTGATGTTATTTTTCCAGAGGGGGGTCAGGCGGGGGAGGAGGGAGGCGTGTGTTTTGCGGGGAGAGAAATCGCAGTAGGCTTGTTTATATGTGTGAGGGTCGGTGATGTGTGTGGCTTTGTCCCGGAGTGAGGCGAGGAGGGCGTTGTCTTGAGTGGTGAAGTGGGCGCGGATTGTGGAGGCGATAGGGTTGGTGAGGGAGAGTGGAGGGATGTTGTGGAATAGGGTGCCCGCATCGCGCTGAGCTCTGACTAAGCACTTGAGTGTGGGTGGGGTGTAACAGGTTGACATGATGGATTCCGAGGGCCAGTGGGAGTACGTGGTGGATAAGGTGCGGATGTGTGCGCGGGCCATGTGGCCTCTATAGCCTGAGTTGTTCATGATTTTATGTAGGTGGCAAACTGTGAGTTGTGCGGCGTGGGCTTTGAGGGAGGGGAGGCCGTATCCTAGGTCGGAGGTAGGGCGGTGGAGGGCGGTGCGGGGAAGGTTACGTACCGAGGAGACGGCGGAGCGGAGTGCGCGGCAGATTTGTCCTTCGAGAGTGTCGAGTTGGGAGTCGGTGAAGAGGCCGAGCTGGAGGGTGAAATGTTTTCCGATGAGGAGTCCACGGATGACCCTGATTCTGCGGGATTGTGTTAGTGGGGAGGTGGAAAGGGTGGTGATGAGGGATGCAGTGGTACGTTTTAGTTCGTGCCAGTGTTTGGTGAAGGTGAGGGAGGTGTTCAGTTCTACCCCTAGGACGCGGTATGTGTCCGTGGGGCCAATGGAGGGAATGGGGGCCGGGGTGGAGTTGAGGGTGATGAACTGAGTTTGCAGGCGGGATGCGAGGAGGGTAGTGTTGGCGAGGGTGAGGGCGTTGCCTGTGCGCCAGAGGGCGCCGGTGATGCAGCATTTGCGGATGTTGACGGTCATGCCCGTGTAGGCGCTGAAGAGGGAGAGTTTCCTGAGCTGGATGGTCATGTTGGGGGTCGAGCCCGTGGCGAGGCTGAGGTCGTCAGCGAAGCCGTGTCCTGGGTATGTGGCTGTAGGTTCTGTGGGGTCGACGTTAGTGGCGGGGGGGCCTGGGCGGTAGCCCCGGCTTCCCACCGTGAGCCAGCGAAGGAAGGGTTCAAGGAAGAGGGTGAATAGAAAGGGGGAGAGGGTGTCTCCCTGGAGGGTTCCGCGATTAATGTTGATAGAAGGGGTGGGGCCATGTGGTGTAATATAATCTGTGGTTGAGACCCCGTAGAGGTGTTCGCATGTGTCGACAAAGGTGGGGGGCATACCGAGTTGACGCATGTGTTTGAACATGATGCGGTGGTCCGCGGCGTTGAAGGCGCCTTTGAAATCCGCGTACATGACGTAGATGTCTTTGTTGTGGAGTTTCGCGTCCTCCATCGTCATAATGAGGGAGGAGAGGGCGTCGTGGATGCTGCGGTGTTGTCGGAATCCGTCCTGTTGGTCGCTGAGAATGCCGTGGGTTTCGGCGTATTTCGAGCCTGCATCTTTGATTAGTGCTGTCCATAGTTTAAGGAGGTTATTCATGAGGGCGATAGGGCGGTAGTTATCGAGGAGGGAGGGGTCTCCTTTTTTATGTAGCAGGCATGTTGTGCTGTGGCACCAATCAGGAGGGGTGTAGGATTTGTGGGCGAGGAGGGAGAGGAGAGAGAAGAGGGCGGAGCGGGTCGCCGGTGGTAGGAATTTGATTATTTCGTTGGGGATACCGTCGGGGCCGGGGGCTTTGCCGGTGCCTAGGGAGTTGAGGGTTTTATCGAAAGTGTCGCGGGTAATCATGTCGGCAAGGGTGAGAGAGGGGTCACCACGGGGTTCGATGGTAAAGTTGTCGGGGTTGTCGGGGAGTTCCCACGGGGGGGTGGGCAGTTCGGGTGGGGTGGCGCGGCCTAGTTCGGTGGCGAAGTGAGAGTGTACCGCGTCAATGACGGCATCGGCGGTGAGAGAGTTTGGGGCAGGTGTGGTAGGCCGTATTGAATGGATAATTGTGCTAGTAGTGGCAAGTTGCTGAGCGTTTGATATCATCTAATTGCTCAGAATAAAAGCTGGCGTGTGCTCATCACATGGTGTGTGCGTGTCTTGTGATAGGCAAGTGTTCGGCACTTGTTGCATGTGGGATGACGTTCAATATCACCAAGAGAGTGTGATCATTCCTTATCACCCTCTCAACTTTGACATTCTCGCAAGGTTCACGAGCTCATGCGCAAGACGCGCAGAACCAGGGGACGTAACGCTGAGTTCTTCGGCGTGATTAATGTTACGCCAGTGGCGGAATAACCGATGTTAGAGTTTCACAGAAAGAGGGTTTAGCTGCAAAGCAACGTAACCCCTTCCGGACGTTATTGCACGACGAATTTTCATAGCTACTTCAATATGTGGACTTGCCACATATAAGCCAACATATTGGGATCATCCCATTGAATCAATTGGCCCAATGAAGCGTTAGCGTCTTAACATATAGTCACCTGCGGAGCGCTCTCATCTCAACCGACAACTTTGACGTAGTGGAGGCTAGGTTGATTCATCCGAGGCACATTGAATTCGGGTCGCCATTTCTTTTATTTGCGAAAAACTGATTGCTCGCTTCGACTCTACATTGACTACCGTGGCCTTGATGAGGTTACGCGAAAGGACACCTACCCATTTCCGCATGTGGAGGACACACTCGATGAGCTACAAAACGCGAGTTTTTACACTCGTCTTGACTTAGCGTCTGGCTTCTCATAAGTTCGACTTATGAAGAGCACGTTCACAAGACAGCGTTTCATACACTTGATGGTATATGATGGAGCGGGTCACCATGCCATTCGAATTGTACAATGCTCTTACTAAGTTTCAGAGGGTGATGAATGACGTCATTCGCGACTTTTTACACAAACTCATCCCAGTCCACCTCGATGACGTTTGTGTCTAGAGTAGCACTCTAGAAGAGCACCTTGAGCACATGCGATTTGTGCTTCAACGTTTTAAGCATGAGGGCTTGAAGTTGCGTCTTAAGAATTGTTTTTGAGTCGTCAAATAGATAGACATATTAGGCTGCAATGTGTCGTGATGTTGTGTTTCCGTTTCGACAAATAAGGTCGGGGATGTTAAAGACTAGCATGTCTCTACAACGGTCAAGACAATTCGCAGTTTCGTGCAATTCTGCAATCTCTAAGCCAAGTTCGTCCATCATTTAGCGACCTTACGGCATCATGTTTGGAAGCATTCGAGACTCTCGAGTTACAACTCATTCCTGCGCCATGTATGAGCCTTCCGGAAGTCGGCTCGGACGCGACGTTCGCCGCGGCTACATGTGCCTCAACAAATGGGGATTACATTAGTAATGTTGCAAGACCAACAGAGGAGAATGACTTCAACCAATCCCTTAGCGGCCGCGTGAGCTGAATCCAACTGAGCGTAATAAAACATACCCCGCATGTGATTGGAAGGCGTTAGCCGTTTGTGACGCGGTTAAGCATTGGAGGTATTACTACCTTGAAGGGTACCCTTAATTCCGCGCGGTTTCCAGCTACAACACACCGCGACATCTGCTCAAGCAACCGAACAACATTATGAACAAGCGATAAGCTCGTTACATGCGGGACTTGTATCCGTTTGTGGGCACGATGATGCTACCGTGCCGCAGGGGAGCCCTTGACGAAGCTGATCCGTTAAGTCGGAGACATGACACCGTACCTCATGCCACCTTTCCGCTATTTTGGGATGGCAATTTACGGTGGAAGTCCCAATCGTGGTTAACAGACCCACAATTTAACTTATTAACATTAATTGCAATGCGATTGAGCCACGATTTCGCTGACCTCATTCGTGACGGGTACTCTCTTGACTCGTTTCATGGTGGACAAGAGACATTCGGAATGGAGCCATATATGGTTACTTTTGGCGCGTTGGTCGCCTTTGTGTCCCGTGGAACACTGAGCTCCGACTGAAATTGACCTCTGAGTTCCATGACAATCAAACGAAACATATCATAGAGGAACAACTTGCATGCACTCTTGCCAAAGTGCTCGATAAATTCCGGTGGAAACGAATTCGCCAAGATGTTAGATATTATTGTGAACGTTGCTTCGTGCGTCGACGAGCCAAGATTCAACCACGTATTACTGCAACTCTTTACCCACTGCATGTTCTACCCCGACCGTGGCACACAATTAGCCTTGAATGCTTGATACAATTTCCAGTAATCAATAGCTTTGACAGTGTGTTGATTGTGGTCGACATTCTGTCTCAAATGGTCAAATTTCTGCCCTGCACATGGACTGATATTTCGGAGGAGACCGCGAGTTTGATTTTACATGGAGTCTACATATTAAACGGACCCCGAATGATGGTTATTGATCGCGATCCGAAAGTTTAATTGGCTTATGGAAGGGGCTTTGGAGACGCCTTGGAACGCGACTCATTATGTCTTCCAATCGACACCCGGAGATGGACGGCCTTACGGAGCGCGTCAACAATTCGTTTGAGCAATTGATGCGTTGTTTCTGCTGCTACGATGGATCGGAATGGACAGACATGTTGCATCAAGTAGAATTTGCGTACAACACTATTCATGCACTTGGAATTGATCACACTCCCTTCGAGGCGAATTTTGGCTTTTCTCTTGAGGAGCCGCCAAACGTGCTATTCATCATGCGACCTTCAATCCTTGTTTCGCAAGACGCAATGGAGCGGTTACAAGTGTTACAAGAATTACACCGTGTCATACGCTCGGTGTTACAACTACAGAAGGATGATAAGCAAACTCGTACAAAACCGTCGACAACCGCGCTCTTAGCTCGAGGAAACAAGGTTACAAGGTATCAGTTGTTGCAAAGTAACTCTTTTTGTGAGGAGAGCCTGACATTAAGCCCCATCATCGACAGCATAGACCTTTCAATGTCGAGGAATATATCGGAAAACACAGTTACAGATCGGAACTACCAATAATATTACGCTTTAATCCGGTGTTTCACGTTAACAACCTGCGACTCAGCTCAACAGATGCACTTCGCCCCATTGTCCCGGCTACGACGCCAAAATACGATGATTAGGAGTTTTACGTCTCACATATCTCTGCTATGTGCATCAAGCCACTTGATAGCCGGTGTGAAAAATATTTGTTGTTCATGACGCAGTTCAGCGATGACGAAATTCCACATGTTTTGTACCAGTTGAACGAGGTACATCGTATTAAGACGCTACAAGATTTTCTGGAAACATCCCCATGGTAAGCGTTTACCTAGACTAGAGCGTACATCAACTTCATGCACGCGTACCGAACGCCCTTTCTTGAGTCCCAGTTATTGTTTCAATGAAGGAGCCCAAGATCACCGCGGAGGTCAGCCTCTTTACTGGCCCCAATGATTTATCAAGAGGGGTAGGGTACGAGTGTGACGAGTATTGTCATGTAACATTATACTATACGACATCGCAAAAGTACTCGTTACTAATTTGATCCGTACTGTTCCATCGGACGGATGCACTGCGGTTTATGTCACCAACGCTACAAATTGAGAACGTTGTACAATATTGTAATACTAATACCTGCCGGTACGTACAATATGGACCATTATAATGATATGCTACACGATGCTTTGGTCGAAAGTATGTTGTGTCCACGCTCTCCTCCGATCTAACGGAGACCCGGAACTTGCACATACGCATGCACGGCAATGCCCGTCCAGTCCGACCATAAAGTTTGACTTCGACCCCAATTACCTTGATGCCGCTTGCAGTGCCATGGTCTCCTCGTTGGGGTACACTGAAAAAGTGTACGGCGCCTTACATACAATCATTAGTTGACCAAAAATGGAGCGCCAATGGGTAACCCTTGAATACTCGGCTATGGGCATAATGCAACATGCCAACTGCCCCTCAAATTATTTCATGCTCGCCATGCATACATTGGTTTATCACCGAAAAAGGCTTTCCACACCGGTTCCTCCCCGGGTTTCCGATGGCGCACCATACACGCTCCTTTACGGTGTCCCCGCCGATACCTCTCATCTCAAAGTGCTTCGGTGCTTTGTACATGTGCGGCGAGAAGATCGTTTCCGGGGGAAAACTCCACGTTCGACGGCTATTGCGACGATGGACTAGGCTATTGGATCAAGAAGCTGGTCAACATTTGCATCATAAATACCATCTATGTCGTTGAATCACGCGCATTATGCTGCCTCTTTGGCACCCCGACCCGGTATGGCACTTCAAAAACCACCCCTCCCGGTTTCGAACCATGAAGGTGTAGCAATTGGCCTTTTGAGAGTTCACTGCAAACACAAATATGTTGTGTTGCTGCTTCTCGCTGGTGTCACTGCAAGTGAAAGTGCATATGGAGGGAGAGATAAGAAGATGTTTGATTGCCGGTGTTGAAGAATAGATTGTAATCGAACAAAGGAAATGTTAAAAGTTTTTGTCACCTCCCTCTATTGCACTAGGCTAAATAGTTCTCGCCTAGCTAGCTTGCACATGTTTTCGCTTGGTCCTCGTACCGTGTGTAGTGCTCTCCAACCGTTGCCAACAAACTAGCGACGCGGCTTGTCCAACATTGGGAACCTCGTTCAACATTGGGAACCTCGTCCATCGCGTCGTCTAGCTAGTTAGATTTATTGTGTGTACATGTACGTACCGGGAGGCAATGGTAGTATAGCCTCGCTAAATCGCAGTAGCGACGTACCCACAATGTACGTCCTTCCGATGGAAAAGCACGAAATGGATTTTGTAACGAGTTCATGTACAATGTCATGCAATGTATTGTTGCATGACTATACTAGTCAAACTCGTACCCTCCCCCTATTTACAAATATTAAGGCCAGCCGCGAGGCTGACCTCCGTGGTCTAAGCTCCTTTACTCAAGCATTTACTGAGATTCAATAATGCGGGCTGGATGAGCGTGCGTCCGTGCATGAAGTCGATGCACGCCTGGGTCTTGACAAATTTGTGCCATTGGGGCGTCTCCAATATCGTGTAATGCAATTGTACGATGGAATTCGTTCATCCGGTGCCAGAAAGGTGGAATGTCGTCATCAATGAAGTGCGTCATGAATAGTAAATATTTGCCTCGACGTCTAGGTAACGACTCGATGCACACAACATAGATACGAGAGACGTCGAATTCCTCGCCGTCTCCTTCTGGAATAGTCACCGGAGTAGACACAACTTGACAACTGTATTGTTGACGTGAGACACCGGGTGTGAGCGCATTTTTGCTGGCAGTTCCAATCTTTAAATGTGATTCACAATTTGCTCCTCGACTGTAAAAGATCCAAGCTATCGATCACGCACCTTCCTGTTAGACTGTCCACGTAAGAAAATACTCTTTGCAACCATGGTCACCTTGTCTCCTCGAACGAAGTGCGGGGCTGTCGATGGTTTTGTACGAGCTTGTGTCTCATCATTGTGTAGTTTTGACACTAAGCGCACCATAGCGTGTACCTCATGTAACAATCTTACCCGTTGTGACGCGTCTTACGAAACCGGAATTGAAGGTCGCATGATGAACAATAGGTCAGGGGGCTCCTCAGGAGAGAACCCCAAATTAGCGTCGAAGAGAGTGTTCTCAATTCCGAGCGCACGGATGGCGTTATACGATAATTCCACTTGAGACAACATGTATGTCCAGTCCATCGTAGCAACACAAGCATTGTCGAAGCTGCTGAAACGTGTTGTTGACGCGCTCCGTTAGTCCATCCGTATGTATGTAGTCTGTATTCATTGTAAACAAGAAAAGATACCTAGTGACATTTATCACCACTACCGCGCTGCTGTGCAAATATCGTAAACGTACACTATCGCCAGTTGGACCGAAGTACGGGAATCTCTTGAGCCTACTCCCTGCACGAATACACTACACGCGTCTCTCGTTTCTACCTGTACCCGTACTTGGTCGCCGTGTTCACCTGCAGCACGAAATGCTACACAAGCATAATATATTGAGTTCTTCTCGTTCGAGCTGCAGTACTATCTTACATACTAAACTTCGGAGGTCAGTGTCTTAAAGAACTCCGTGCCACCCGTTCTTCCGCCAGTCATCTCGGTCATTTCGGGCTCGAGCGCGCGTGCTTCCGCCATCATCTACCCACTCGCTCATACACGTTCCCTTCACGAACCTCCACGAACGCCAACGCGACACCATGGTAAATATTTGGCCCTTCAAATGCCTAGTGGATATCATGAGTACACATTGTGTATCCTCTGCGGGATTTTGGTTTTGGGTTTGCGCGTCAGCGCGGTTGTTCTGCTGTCGGGAGCCGCGTGGCCGGCTTCTAACCACCTTACCTCCTCACTCTCAGCCTACCGACCTCGCTACACTCTGGTAGTCAGTATTTATCCATCCAGCACCATTCTCTATAAAAATATATATTAATAGTTGTGGATAAACTTTCCCTAGCAACAGTGGGCGCTGTGCTGCAAGATCTTCCACAGCGAGTATGCTCATCACCTTTTGTGCCAGCCATTCAATATGGTTGCTGTACTTGGGGTCTGTATATCGATTGTGCCGAGCGAGGACGAAGATGTCAGTCTGTCCTGCGTCCGTTTGTCTTTCCCCCGTTCCTCTTTCCCGGCCGTTGCGGTACATCTGTGCTCCGGATTTGTAGCCTGGGCCTTGTTTTTGATGTTTTGTTTTGTTGAGCCCTTAATATGTGGTTTTGCTAGTTCATGCTTTTTGTCGGATGTCTTGTGTCTGATAAGTTTTGTGCGGGGAACGAGGTCAAGTTCACGCGTCGACGCTCACATCTGCGCCGCCTCTACAGTTCGCGGTTTTCTATCTCCGCGCGTGTTATTACTGCCGCTGACGCGCTTTTATGTTTACTAGGAGAAGCATGTTCTGCACCTTGCACGGTATCCGGAACCTAGCTTGGCTGGTTTTCCCGGGTTCTTGTAAGTTTGTGTAGCTTTGTTTGCCCAGCCCCGTTGTGGCCCGGCGAACCGGATGGCCCCCCCCCCCGCTTCTTACGGTTTCTCAGTCAGATCTTCCTAGCCAGTTCTTGTGCACGATAACCTTCACTCCTCCTGCTGCGTTAACTTTCCTTCATACAGTCCTGTGCTAAATATTGTTAGCGTTTGTTGTTAGCACGGGCTCCACCTCGATATATGTGTAGTTACCAGCTGTGGCAGCGTAGCGTAGCACAGTATGACTCACTTCCTCACAGATAATTTGATGGAAATTGCTCAACCAGAGAAATGCAACTATACGTAGTTTCTGATATGTATTTTTGTATTTATGGCAAAGATTTTGACTGACTGCGTTGTATGACTGGTGCTGGGTAGAGCTACCGTGGCAAGGGTATCGCGGCTCGCCGTGACAAGGCCAAGGGCCGCAGCGCTGGCTTGACCGAGGAGCAGAAGCAGGAGATCAGGTATGTGGGGGATGCTTCATGGGTTGATGGTCTCTCAGAAGCGGTCTTTGTTTTAAATTGAGCAGGGTATTATCTCCGTAAGCAACCTAAGATTTATGTGCTTCCATTTTTGTTGTGTAGGGAGGCGTTTGACCTTTTTGACACTGATGGCTCCGGCACCATCGATGCCAAGGAGCTCAAGGTTGCCATGCGCGCCCTGGGCTTCGAGCCTAAGAAGGAGGAGATCAAGAAGATGATTGCTGACATCGACAAGGACGGCTCAGGCACCATCGATTTCGAGGAGTTCCTGCAGATGATGACTGCCAAGATGGGCGAGCGTGACTCTCGCGAGGAGATCATGAAGGCGTTCCGCCTGTTTGACGATGACGAGACGGGCAAGATTTCCTTCAAGAACCTGAAGCGCGTGGCCAAGGAGCTGGGCGAGAACATGACCGACGAGGAGCTGCAGGAGATGATTGACGAGGCCGACCGCGACGGTGATGGTGAGGTCAACGAGGACGAGTTCTTCAGGATCATGAAGAAGACCTCCCTCTTCTAAACCGCCTCTGCGTTTTTCCTTCAATGCAGCACCACGCGCACCAACATACAAAACACTTCCACCATCCTTAAGGCCTAAGAAGTTAGCGCACTTGCTCTCGGGTCGCTGACCTTTACCCTCGGCCGCACCAGCTCTTGTCTAGCGAGTCTGTTATAGGCAGTAGGCATCTGGCTGCTGTCTATTTCGCCAGGCGTCCCTAGGTATACAGAATGGCGATGATGGGTTTCTCATGTGTAAATGGCCGGCCAGTTAGTACATTTTCGCGAGCCATGTTCAATCCATTATAATTTATTGACCTTCTGCCACCGGCGTCTGAGAAAGTCACCTCCCGCACACGCCGTCACCTTCATGCCATGGCTCTTTGAATATGGTGTGCTTTACACGCTTGACAGCAAGTTATTGTTGCGCAACTCAAAAGTAAAGTACGGTAAGTCTTCAGTTTGTGGAAGACATAAACCTTGCACATAACAAATCGCCTAACCTAACCTTTTGACGTAGTTCCTTTTGATCTAGCCGAGGAATTCACTGATCACGGCCCTCCACCCGATTAGCCTGCAAGGATTCACAGAGACAGAATGGGACAGGCACGCTTTAAAGAAGAATCCTTCGGTAAAGGATCAACCGGGACTTGAAAGTGTGACTCGTGCAATGACCATTTCTGTGAGCGGATGCACAGCAAGACCGGCGATATCGATCAGACGAGAACCACATCATAATAAAACTGAATCGCTGTGTGCATTCGGACCTGCAAGAGATGAGAAAGACAGTCCATGAATATCCGATTCTGCCCCCGCACCAAAATGTGGCGAGCACTGTCCTATTGTAGTATAGTTGACTTTACGACCCGTACGTATCGCTACTAGTTGCATTCCGTGCACTCCGAGTGTATACCCGCAGTTGTACAGCAATTGCAATGAGCTCAAGTCCCATTACAATACTAGCGTTCTTACGTGTGGGATTAACTAAGCGACACGACGCGCATGATCACGTTTGTCCGAGGCGACAGTAAGCACGTCACATGAGACGAGCTTCTGAGGGTCGCGTGACGCTTCAAGACTAAAGGCGAGCTAGATAGCCTGCTCAAGCCAACGCAGTAGATGGAGGAGATAAATCGCTTTTCGAATTCTCTTCTAAATTACATTCAGCTATTCGCGCACAGTTCGTTACGCTCTCTCACGTTCTCAATGCAATAGTAGCTGTAATTTATTGTTGCGCGGCTTGTTCTCTAAACAAATTGTCACAATGGTTTCGGAGCGTATGGATCTACACAGAAACACTTGCGAGACTTTTGAAGGCTGCTCGACTTCTGTTGACAATGGCTTCTTTGGGACCTGAAAATTGTGTGGTGATTTTGGTTTCCGTTGGAAGTGCTTCGGGAGGCATAATCCAATTCGTCCGTATGCGTGAAGCTCCATGCGGTTATGTGTGGTTTCAAGTTGGCGGAATTTTATCTATCAAAACACATGTAGTAGTAGCGTTTCGAGAGATGTTACGCGAAACCGGCTTGCCATTCTCGAGCGAAGACTTACATTTGGTGCGTGACGAAGTAGTTTCGATTATACACTTTCGTATGGAACAATGCATCACGTCTCGGTTAGTACAACGTTTGCTCCATATAACTTCATTACTTCTCAGTTACGTACCGATGCTAAGATCGAGGCAACAATTGAGACGGTGGCTACCCAGCTCGCGGATTCTCACATCGTTCTCGCTCTTGTTAGGATCGGTGGTGTGACTCTTACGCCTACCCAAATTGGTAACGTCAATATAACTAATAGATATAGTGAATTTGTAAGAAAATTGAAGGAGGTTTGGCAAAGAAAATGGAAATCGGAAAGGAAAAGTTGTCAAAGCTATTGATCGGTCCAAAGTTATATATGCATTACATAGGATAGACGTTATACTTATGTATCCAAAAAGTGTGACGGATTGTTGTGGACCGTAGCATGGTTGGTTGGTGTCGTGTCATTGTACGATTATAATTGGCGCCGGTTGGGTGAGACAAAATTGAAACGGCTTGGATGTTGTTATGGTTACTAATGATGTGATTGCTTAGTTCCGTGCAAAGCTATATTATTCGTACATGGTTGTACTGTTGGCTAGGTCTTGGTGTAGATTTCCCAAGAACGGTAAGTTGTCTCACGAGATAATGCAGTTTGGATTTGTTGCGTCTTGGCAAGTTTTTGTAATGCGGCGAGGGCGGAGAAACATTTCTTCCTTGTTCACGACGATGACATGTCTAAGGACTTCTTGTTTTCGCCGCGTTTTACTATTGGACATTATGGTTGAGTTTGGAAGGAAGGTGTTGATTTCTTTATAACCACTTGGTTGGTGATGAACCCTTGGATTTACGCATGCGAGTTCCGCCGCCGACTACGAAATTCGATAGGCTTCTTGTTACCGTGACTGGGAATCAACGCAAGGCAGTTGTACAAGGTCCTCAACATGACGGAATAAATCCAAGGGGCTTAGAGCATTGGTTGGAGTTTCAGCCGTAGCGCTTAAGTATGTTGAGACTCGATCCCGACGCTTGCAGTGCGGTCATTTGGGTTACGTCTCAATTTGGTGGACATGCGTTTAACTGGTGGTTGAACGCCAAAATAAAGGACAAGTCCCGCGAACTTTTACATAGATGGTTGAAGCGTTGAAGCAGATGGCGCTTCTTTCCAACATACAAGACAACGCCATTAATTCTCCGATGGCACTCAATCAAATCAACCGGAATTTTCAGCTGTACACTATGATGTTTAACGACTTTGAGAGGCGTTCCAAGACTGATATGAATGAGGACCTTCTCTGAAACCGTTTCGTAACTAGCTAGGCAAATGTTGCTCGCAGAACGCACGCCATGTCGCATCGCGTGAAGTCGGTTACCCCTTAAACCTTTACTGAGTTTGTGAATTTTCTTAACAATTTAGTGGTCAACTGTCCGCAAATGGGACGCGCAGATCGCTCACATGACGACACGGATGACAATGGTGCTTGTCGTAGAAACGGCAAGCCTCTTCAGAACTATGGTTGGAATGGTAACGGACGTGGAGGCAAGAAGCTTTGTCCGGACAAACCTGAATATGAATTCAAGGACAAGACTCGAGGCATGGGCAAGGGTAAGTTGTGTCACAAGCAACGCTTCGATTTTAACGCTATCGTCAAGGCACTCACCCCGAAGGAGCAACAACGTCATCGAGATGAACAACTTTGTTATTACACGTGCCACAAGCTCGGACTTCGCTTGTCTAAGTGCCCCATGCTACAACCCAAGTCTTTGGACAAGGCGGACAAACATTATCTATGGTGGCCAAGCTCGTCTGATGATGGACTAGAGCAGCCGGCTATTATTTATACCACCCATCATGCACCGCTAGTTGTTGTTGAAGCCAAGCCTTCGCCTTCGACAACACATGTAGTGGAGACAACAACAACAAGAGGAGATGATGTAATTCGTAAGGCCGGACGGCGTCAGCAAAGTGAGCAAAGGTTGAGAAGTAGATAGTAGACATGTAAAAATTCGACGTCCAATTGCTTGGAAACTAGTCGATGCGGTCTTTGCTCCTTTGAACGAGCAATTCTCTTTCACCTTATAGTGGTGTGCTGATGATGAGGGTTTGAATGTGTACGAAGACTTACCTCATTGCTCTCCTAATGATTCAATCTTGGCAAGAACTTTGGCTAGTGAGCGAGTTTTCCTTAATCCTCCTTGGGAGTTCGCGGACGAAATCGGACCATATTTCAAACACTTCGACGTACAACGTTACAATCCATTGTCACCATATTCGTTCTACCTAAGTGGACTAACCTCAGCAAGCTCACAACGAATTTCGTCTCGGAAGACTTTTTTTACGCGCATGGGTTTACATACGCGTAAGTTGACTATCAAGACCCATGTTCAGCTTGCTAATGGACAACGTGTTACGTCAATAAATGTGGGTGACATCTCTTTCACTGTCACCCACCATATGAAATGAAATGAAATTGTTTACACCAATACCAATGAAAACCGATTGCTGTCTCTGGGCCCCCCCTTGTGCTACGCCTAACAATGTTGGACTTAGAAGCGTGAGGTAGACCGTGAACCACTAATCCCAACCTCTCCAATGGTGGTGACGATACCGTCTAAAACATACCCGTATCCATGTATTTATTATTTGTTTGATCTATACGTAATTTTTTGGGGTATAGTTTGAAATATAAAATGTCGCTAGTCTCCACGATACGCGGCCTACTCCAGCCGCAGCGGTGTCGCGGATTAGCAAGGTTGTTCAACTTGAGCTGGTCGAGGCGAACCTGCCTGACCTCGGCTCCTGTGCGACTCCGGTCGTGCCGGAGCTAGGGGGGAAAGGAAGGTGAAAAACCCCCCTCGCTCAGGTCGTCGTCGGCCCCGTCTCGATATGTGCTCAACCCCGCCCGAGGTATTAGCCGCTCCTCCCGACCAAGCGCGCCACCTAGCCGAGTCTTCTCTCTTCCTTCGGGGGCTGAGAAGAGAAAATAACTAGGCTGCAGACGGTGTCCGGCTGGCTCTCCTGCCTCCGAGCCAGATTTTCTCATGTCCCCTATCCTTGTTCCGTCTGTTTCCAACACCTATATGATCGCGTTGTGGTCGACCTTACCCTCCCCCGGTGGTTTACGTTGATAGGGGGCCGCCTTTCACCCACCGTAGCTTTGTGCGTACGTTCCACGTCGTTCATGATGTGCGTGCTGCCGACATCGTGTCGGGTTTACCATGGTTGGACGATGAACATGCGACTCTCAAATTTGGTGCCGAGCGGCTTTTTACATTATTTACGAAGGGTATTGTGATCGAAAACCAAGTGATCGAGATACGCCCCGAGTGTGCACTCTTATCGTCAACTAAGGTTCAGAAGTTAATGTGGAAGTCTTCTCGAGCGAAGGGCCGAATTACTTAGTTTATATTGTAAATTTTGCGACTGCTGAACAACAACCTTCATCTGAGCTCCATTTTGGCGACGAGCTCAGCGACGACCAACGTGAGAACTTACGGAAGATGGTCTTCGACGACTTTCCGGAACTTATTCAACCTGCGGACTCCCCTCATGTTAGTCGACCTAGAGATCACCCGATCGACATCACTGGACCGATGTGGCGGCGAAGGCTTAATCGCATGTCGCATACTAAACGGGAGGAGTTAAATGGATTGGTAAATGACGTTGTTCTTGCTAGGGTAATTCGAACAAGTTGCAGCGAATTCGGTTCTCCAATTCTGTTTGTTCGAAAAGCTGATGGCTCTCTTCGTTTCTGCATCAACTACCGCGGCCTGAATGAGGTGACTCGCAAGGATGCCTACCCGTTACCTCGTGTCGATGACACCTTGGACGAGTTAAAGGACGCAATTTTTTACATGCATTTGAATTTGGCATCTGGACTTTGGCAAGTACGAGTCCGCGAGAACGATGTTCACGAGACGGCATTTCCAACTCTTGATGGACTGATGGAATGGGTGGCCATGCTTTTTAGGTTGTGCAATGTTGCATTGACCTTCCTGCAAATAATGAAAGATAATTTACGAAACTTTTTACACAAGTTCGTTATTGTGTACCTTGATGATGTGTGCATCTATAATCGTAACTTGGAGGAGCGCATGGAACATCTTCGTCTTATTTTGCAACGGCTCAACTAGAAGGGTCCAAAGCTGAGTATTAAGAAATGTTTCCTCGGACTGCAAGCGATGCAATACCTTGGCTACACTATTTCCGGC
This sequence comes from Tetraselmis chui, assembly GCA_026401115.1. Lineage (NCBI taxonomy): Eukaryota > Viridiplantae > Chlorophyta > Chlorodendrophyceae > Chlorodendrales > Chlorodendraceae > Tetraselmis > Tetraselmis chui. Next base: position 21,700 of record JAPMLY010000988.1, read on the forward strand.
GGAAAGCTCTCCGTCTCGACAAATAAAGTCGAGGCCGTCAAGGAGTGGCCGGTGCCTAAGACACAGCGTGAGGTTTACAGTTTCGTACATTTCTTCAACTCTTACGCGAAGCTCATTCATAACTTCACTGATATGTCGGCACCGTTAACTGACTTGTTGAGGAAGTCTCAGCCGCATAGGATTTTGATGACGCCGACATGCATGGAAGCCTTGGAGACTCTCAAGCTGCGTATAATTTCCGCACCATGACTGGTTATTCCGGAAATGAGCTCGGATGCAACGTATAATGTCGCTATAGTGGCGTCGGTAGTGGGTATTGGAACTGTCTTATTGCAAGACCAAGGAGGAGGTCTTCAACCACTCTCTAAATGGGCACGTTAACTTAACAATGTCGAGCGTGGTAATTCTTACTCCGCTTACGATTTGGAAACTTTAGATGTCCGCGAAGCTATCAAGCGATGGCGATGTTACTTTGAAGGTTGTTCCAAGGTTCGTGTGGTCTCGGACCACGAGACACTGAGCTATCTACTCAGGCATCATAATGATATATAAAAAAATGGCGAACGCGTTACGTACGTGATTTACAACCGTTTACGGGTGCGATGACTCTAGCCTACAACAAAGGGAGCATGTACGAGGCTGACCCTTTGAGTCGACGGTCGGATTCTTACGCACAAGCAGGCTCCCATTGTTTTGGTATGGTGATGTGCCATATAGTGTAAATCCTCGAGAACATTCGGAGCTGTTAGGCAGTCATGACGCCCCGATGACTTCACAAATTTTGGACGATGCTTTAAGCTATTTAACTGTTGATGTCATGCAACTATACCCGGAACTGGTTGAGATGGTTCGACTTGGTTACACCAAAGACTCGTTTTGTGGGGACGTGGGGAGTGGACGATGGTTGGACATATTGTCACCCGACGAGATGGTTGTTTCTGGAGAAATGCAAGACTATGCAATCAAATGAAATGCAATTATTTACAACAATCGCCGAGTTAACGCTTGCTGTCTCCGGGCGCCCTTTTTTATCATACCTATTGTAACCATCTTCGATGCTTAAGGATATACTCAATGTAAACACTAATCCCAACCTCTCCAATGGCAATAGTGTCACCGTGTAAAAGACAACCGTCAATAATTTTGTTTTTTTTCTGTATGTATTTTCATGTGTACAAGTATGAAATATAAGATTTCGCTATTCTCCATGATACGCAGCCTGCTCAAGCCGCAAAGAGGGCGTTGATCAGCCAAGTTGGTCAGCCTGCACTTGCTGAGTCGAGCCTACCTAAACCCTGCTCATGTGCGACTCCGGTCGTACCGAAGTTGGGGGGAAAGGCAGGCGAAGCGCCCCTCCCCCCCCCCCCCCCCCCCCCCCCCCCCCTCGCTCATGTCGTCGACGGTCTCTTCTCGATCCACGCACACCGTCGTCCAAGATAATCGTTGCCCGTCCCGTCGCAGCTCGCCATCTAGCCTAGTCTTCCTCCCTCCTTCAGTGGCTGGGAAGAAGATAAGCCCAAAGCCTCAAACGGTGTCCGGCTATGGCTCTTGGCTGCCCTAAGTCGAATTCTCCTATAACGCTAGTTGAGCGTTGGGCATCGAACACAACCCGTTTGTGGCAAACAACGGCTTCGTATCTGACACGCCTCCGGATTTGTTGTTGACAATGCGACCGTCAATTCCAATTTCAACAATTACTCAAGAGCGATTACGGTAGTTACGAGATGCATGAATTGGTGCATAAAGAGGACAGACAGTTGGGACCTTTCACTATGTTAGAGAAGATTGGAGCGAACAATTATAGCTTGGAGTCACCATCTAATGTACGCCTATATATGATGTCTCACGTTAACAATCTTCGTCCATGTCCTACCGCGGCGTTATACGTCCTTTTGTTTTAGTTTGAACTCATGAAGTCGAAGATGACGAGGACGACCTCGACCGCATCTCGGCTGTCAAAATCGGTACTTTCCAAGACGCCGTGGCAAATACCTGTTGTTCTCCGCCCATTTCAAGAACGAGGAGATTCCACTTGTTTGGCATCGTTTAAATGAAGTACGTCGTAAAGCTGCGTTACATCATTTCTTGGACTCACCTGATTGGCTTGATTTTGCCGGCCGCCAAGAATACGTGGACCTCACGAGAACATCTCACCAAGCGAGACTACCCCACTCGCGATGACTTCACGACTCACAAGCAGACCTAGAAGACCTAATGCAATTGGCTTGAGGCTGATTATATATTTTGCCCGAGGCTGATTCTCGACTTCGTCTAGATGGGGAGGGTACGAGTGAAGCGGGTACTGTCCTATTGTAGTACATTTGACTATGAACCCGTACGTACAGCTACTAGTTACATCCCGTACACTCTGAGGAAGTGTACACCCGCAGTTGTACCACTGTAATTAGCTCAAGTTCTAGTACAATACTAGCGGGCTTGCTACTGAGATTAACTAAGCGATAAGACGCGCATGATCACGTTTGTCCGATGCGACAGGTGGCACGTCACATGAGACGAGCTTCCGAGAGTCGCGTGACGCTTGAAGATTCAAGGCGAGCTTGGCTGGGCTACTTAAGCTAGCGCAGTTGAGGGAGGAGACAAGTCACTTTTATAATTGTCTTTTTAATTACATTTAGCTAAATTGCAAACAGTTACGCTCTCGCACGTTCTCACTGCATTAGCCGTAATTAATTGTTACGCAGTTTGTTCTCTAAGCAAACTGTCACAAGAAATGGAGGGTAATGCCCGGAATTCCATGTTATTGTGGGAATTCAACTAACTGTTATTCAAAATTATATGACCAAGCTGCGGACCACCATATTATGACGAACAACAGTCCACGCCTATGCAGAGGATTTTGTTGTCTTTCCGACTGCGAATATTAGACCTCCGGCGAGGTTTCAATATTGTGCATATTCCCAACTATTATTGGCACCATCAAATCCAAAGCCTCCAAAATTGCACTTTGTGATGGAAGGACATCATAAAGTTATCGAAGGCACACTAGCAAAACCGAAAGCTATTGGCAACCGCAATTTGATAAGGATGCGCTGATGGACATTGACTATGACAGTCGCCTCAAACAACACTAATATTAATCTAACAAAATATTAAGAATCGAGACATGTCGCGACATCGATAAATGATGAATGTAGGTACAAATGATGCACTACTAAATTTGCAAACATGTAGTTGAGGGTCATGGAAAGTGGCACTACATACACTTGAGCGGCTCTTGTACTTAGCAATGTCACATACAATACCGTACTTGAAAATCGAACCAAATAAACTAATCTTTGCAGAGCGACGTGCATGTGGCGGAATTTAATGACTCTCCCCCCTCCCATGTACATTACGGAGTTTTTTTGTCCGACCCGCCATGCATGTAATTCCTTTTATCGCTTCATCACATCACGACCATCTCAGTATAAATCAGCTAAATAGTAGGCCAACTCAACTTTGCGACGAAGGCTTTTAAAGCACAATAATATTTACTTTCACTCAACCGAAACGCACTATGGTGACTTCCGCTTCAATTCACAAGCATGTAGACATGTACCATCGTAGACTCTCGAACTCATTATTGCGCTCATTCCCCGGACTCCGTGTCCATCATTTACCCCTTATAGCTCGATGAAACTCTCCACCGTACTAAGCGTGACACTATCCTACTACAATTTTAATTTGCTACAATGTGCGTACGTGGGCGGGCGGGCGCGTGCGCGAGTGTGTGTGTGTGTGTGTGTGTGTGTGTGTGTGTGTGTGTGTGTGTGTGTGTGTGTTTAAAACATCAACAAATGTAATCGCCTACAACTGTTTGGACCTCTTGTCTCCTATTTATATGAAAAGAACCTTTTAATCTTTCACCATCATATGTAGTTAATGAGCTCGGTGTCCCACCCGCCATCCCCGCGCGACGCTGATAATAATGTACTATAGTATTGCAGGTACCAGTACGTATATGTACTACTTAGAGGTACGTACTCTCTATACATTTTTAATATGAACTATATTATATGGCACATCGACTACGGGTACAATTTGAATAGGTGGTCATGCTGTCGAAGAGTCAAATGAGATTATACATTGGTGAAATCCTTACTACATCAGCAATAGGAACGGGGACATGGAAACAAGGGGAGAACCAAGAGAGCAAGAGTGACATGAGGGTCACGGAGTCCATGCACGGCAAAGGGGGGGGAATACAAAGAGCACAAACCCAACACAGAAAACACGAGAGAACATCAAGTTGCTCCGGCATAACGCTGCAAACGCGTCTCGTGCAGGCGCCTCACGCCCCGCGCGAGGAAGCACGGGCGCGCTTGCGGCCCATGGCGCGGGCGAAGAGCGCGGTGGCAGGAGAAGGCATTATATCCGAGGAAGAAGTGGCCTCCACACCGTCCGCGGCGGCGGACAACCCGCGCAAGACGTTGTCCGCGTGAGCGACATGGATACCGAGAGAAACCTTTCGGCGCCAGGAGGCCAGCAAGTTGCCCACATGCATCGCTTTAGAAGCGGCTACTTGCCTAGCCAGCTCTGTAAACAAACAGCCGTGGCATGGCCGCCGAAAGCACCAACAAATTCCGCGACCGCAAAAAGAATGAAGCGGATGTCGGGGGGACTCCTCAGTCTCAATATGGAGAGAAATACAAAAAGAGCACAAATCCAACACAAAAAGCACGAGAGAACATCAAGTTGCTCCCGCACAACGCTGCAAACGCGACACGTGGAGGCGCCAAGGCTAGGGATCAGCCATCGATGCATCGTCGATAGTATCATCATCACCTGGTGATAGTGCCATCGATGTGATAGGTTCCGACATCGACATCGACACGATGGCAATAGTGCTCGCATCAATGCCATCAATTATCAAAACAATTGTAAAATACTGATTAACTTAGCCCGATGTATCGATATATCGTCCCAAATATTGATACATCGGCGATAATATCGGCTTGAACTGCCATCGATGGCAGCATCCCAAACTATCAACGCCATCAACATCGACAATCCAAGATATCAATACCATCAACATCGACGTTGCAAAATATCATTACCATCAACATCGACAAAATTCACTTGATCCCTAGCCTTAGGAGGCGCCTCACGCCCCGCGCGAGGAAGCACGGACACGCTTGTGGCCCATGGCGCGGGCGAAGAGCGCGGTGGCAAGAGAAGGCATTATATCCGAGGAAGAAGCGGCCTCCACACCGTCCGCGGCGGCGGACAACCCGCGCAAGACGTTGTCCGCGTGATCGACATGGACAACGAAACCTTTCGGCGCCAGGAGGCCAGCAAGTTGCCCACATGCATCACTTCTTTAGAGGCGGCTACTTGCCTAGCCAATTCAATAAGAAAAGCCGTGGCATGGCCGCCGAAAGCACCAGCAAATTCCGCGACCGCAAAAAGAATGAAGCGGATGTCGGGGGGACTCTGTTAGAGTTGGGAACGGATAGTTACACGGAGGTCGTGTCGGCCCCACAAGGGGGCCGGCTGTGGTAACTAGAGAAGTGTAAAGAGAGAGACGGCGGCCGGCGAAGGCACCGGCAAGCCCGGCCGACCGCCACAAATAGGGAATAGAGTACCGCTAATAGCATAACACCAAGTACTAGATGGTAGTGCTAACATACCCCCTCAAGGTAGCCGAGGTCTTGACGTCGTCCTAGCTTGCGTTGAGGAAGGTGCCGTCTTGGTCGAAGGTTTAGTGCTTTAGCTTGTGCCTCAAGCCGGGTAGGTGTAGCGACATGCGCTCACAAGAACGTGCCGCTACCGGCGAGTTGCCGATATGAAGCGGTTCCAAATGTACTGCGTAATGTACTATTCTGACATGTAGCGGGAAAAACTGTCCACGGGAGAATTAGCCGACGCATAAGAGCGACCGGCGAGGAAGAAGCACAACCAACAGGGTTGTTTGTGGCGTGTAGGCACGCAAAAACATAGACGGGCGCTCGTGTTGACTCCCTCCTTTCGCCGTGGGAAAGTTAAGCTCCTCGCTAAGTAAGGTGAGCGTTGCGGCATTGCCTCGGGAAAAAACAATAACAATACTAATTAAAGTACGCACGGCCCGAATTTTCGCGGGTCGGTCTTAAAAACCAGATCCGGTCGAGAGCATCGGTAGGCTGAAGGCTAGGTGAGACTGAAAGCTGGGTGGGGCGAACGTGGCGCCGGGCGCTTTACACACGCTCTTCTCCTTTTTACGTGGGAGATGGTAGGACAGTCGCGGACAACTAGCTCGAAGGCGAAGCGTGGGGTCGATGGGACGATGAATTACTAGCGTGGCGCCGAGCGCTTTACACACGCTCTACTCTTTTTTACGTGGGAGTAGGTAGGACTAGCGTGGTCCCGAGCGCTTTACACACGCTCTTCTCTAGTGTAGCTTGGTGGAGGGCCCATAACTTGTTAGAGTTGGGAACGGATAGTTACACGGAGGTCGTGTCGGCCCCACAAGGGGGGCGGCTGTGGTGACTAGAGAAGTGTGAAGAGAGAGATGGCGGCCGGCGAAGGCACCGGCAAGGCCGGCCGACCGCCACAAATAGGGAATATAGTACCGCTAATAGCACAACACTAAGTACTAGATGCTAGTGCTAACAAACTCCTCACTCAATTTAAGATCCAAATTTTCTTACAAAAAGTAGTGGAGGCCACCAAGCAAACAGAAGAAAAGAGGAAAAAGCCTAAGCCCGAGGAACCTGAAGGCATGCCACATCGTCATGCCTACCCTCTTGCAAAGCGTCGCGGAGATAGGAGCCCAGAGGGGACTCCTCACTCCCTCCGAGTACTTCTCAAACATGGTCTTCTCAACACGGCTCAAATAAGATTATATCACATCAATAACAACATTTTCTTACAAGAAAAAGCATAATAAATATCACTTCAATAAATTTTTTACAAGAAAAAGCAGCATAGGCCATGAAGCAAAAAGAAGAAAAGAGGAAAAAACCGATCACAACAATAAATAATCCCGTCTCAGCAAATCTAATAAATAATACACATGACTCAAAGTACTCTGCTGGATGCACATTGTAGATGTACGGGTAGATGTATGTACTTTCTCCGAATATAATGCGGTGCTTCATCAGTCGTACGGGTACCGTAGCATATATACAGCAGCCGCGCAGCGTCCCGCCCCCGCCCTACTGTACTGATGTACTTCCACCGCCCGCATGCCTTCTGGCCCGCCCGCGCTCACATGTCAGCCGCCCACAGAGCCACCTCGCGTCGACGCTATTGAAACGCAACGCCACCGGTGAGCCTGTCTGTGGCAGCACACTCAACACACAAGCATACCTTCCTCACGCGACGAGACCCTCTGCAACGCACGCATCGCGGCTGACGCTACTCGGTCTCCGATACATGCCGCGTCGACCAAATATTGAGTGGAAAAATAGATAAAGGAAAGGAATAGATAAAATAAGGCGACCGACTGTGGTCGAGAGGGAGCACGGTCCCTGCGAAACGGAACCTAACCAACGAGTCACCCTCTGGGGAGAGCCCCGAGTGTGCTCGTTGTGCGTGGCGCTTGGGCTTGGGGTGATTTAGTCGAGGGGCCGGGTCGGGATGGCGGAGGAGGAGACGGCGGTTGGCGGAGCGGGCGAGGGCGAGGTGGTGGAGACGAGGGAGGTGGTCGAGGAGGAGACGGTGGAGGAGGAGACGGTGGAGGAGCATCACGAGAGCACGGAGGAGAGGACGGAGGAGACGACGACGGTGGTTATCGAGACGGTTGAAATGATTGATATTCCGGGAGGAGTGGATGCGCTGACGGAGGCGGCGTCGAGTAAAAAAGAGGAAAGCAAGTCGATGAGCCAACAGGCGTCCATGCACGCGGAGGAGACCAAGACGGAGTCTACCTCGGTGAGGGAGACAGAGGAGGGGAGGATTGTGGAAACGGAGGCGCTGCACAGGAAGAAGACGGAGGAGGAGGAGAGGAAGGAGGAGAAGACGGAGACGGTGGAGGAGTCGATGGAGGTGGTGGGGTTGGTGACAAATGTTGATGAGGGTGCGAAGGTGGAGGAGGGGGGGCTGCCTGACCTGGATGCCTTCTCGGAGGAGGACCAGGCCAAGATCGTGAAGATGCAGGCTCAGGGGAGGGGCTATATCGCGCGTAAGCAGGTCGCTGAGAAAAAAGCGAGCGGAGCGGAGAAGGCTGACGACAGTGAAGCAACCGTAACAGAGGAGACTGCGACCGTTGGCGCTGAGCGTGATGCACCTACGGGAGCTTCTGCTGCTGCTAACGCTGCTGGAGCCCCTGATATGGTAGATGGAGACGATGGGGCAGCCCCTGCTGCTGCTCCAGACGAAGAGGAGGAGGAGGTGAAGGGAGATGCAGTGTTGGCATCGACGGAGGACGACGCGGCTTCATCACAATCAATGAAACCGTCGAACCCTACCCCACCTACAGAGGAGACGGAACCCGCTCCTGACGCGTTAACCTCAGTAGTAGGAGAGGAAGGGGGTTCCGATGGGGGTGTTGTCGAGGCGGTGGCTGCTGTCACGTTTGTGGTGAAGCCGGAGAACATAAAGTACCAGCGTGAGGTGGGGCTGGGCACCAAATGCTCCGAGCTAAAGCAAGAGTTGTACAAGGACCTTCACATCCTTCCCAACGCCATCTCCCTTCGCTTGGGTGCCGCGGAATGGCAGCCTGGCCTCACCCTTGCTGACATGGGTGTCAAGGTAGCCCTCCTACTCTCTGTGTCCCTTGTCTCCCCACCCCAGTCGCCACAGTGTGTGTGTGTGTGTGTGTGTGTGTGTGTGTGTCTGTGTGAATATGTGTGTGTTTCTGTGTGTGTGAATATGTGTATGTGTGTGTCTTAGTGTGTGTATGTGTGCGAATACGTGTGTGAATGTGTGTGTGCGTGTGTGTTTGTGTGTGCGCGCCTGTGCGTGAATATGTGCGTGGGTGCGCGTGAATCGTGGGGCGCAGGCGGGCGAGGAGGTGGAGATCGAGCTGGTGATTGACTTGGGCAGCAAACCCGCGGCGCGCGCGCCGATGGAGCCAGGAGTGTTGCCGGAGTACATCGAGGTGCATGTGGAGATGGGGCCCGGGCAGGGTGTGTCCCTGATTCAGGTGCACATCGACAAGGAGCAGCAGGCGAAGAAGCCCTACCTCGGCGGCTTCCGTGACAAACGCCACGGCACCATCTTCCACCACGCCTTCACACAGACGCCACGCAAACCCAAGTACAGGTAAAACCCCGCCTTTGATGCCCTCAATAATGAACATCCTCCTCTCTTCCCTCAGGCCATGTAAAGGTTTTCTCTACATGCAGGGAACATCTTCCTTTATTTTTTGACATACTGATTATTTTGGATTTTCTTCAATTCCTGTGATGGTTGCGCAGACACGTGTCTATCTGAAATTAAATGTGATTGGAGGTTATTTGGGCGGTGGTGTAGCTGTGAGTGCGGGGGTGGGTGTGCTTTGAGGAAATGTGGATTCTGAAGATTTACGTGTTAAAAGAAAATTGCTTCGAAATGATGACAACATCTCATTTTATTGACGTCCTACTTTCCGGTTTGATTACCCTTACTGATGTATGCTGATTGGTTTGTAATCAGACAAACTGACGGCAACTCAGAGCATACTGCCCTCGTCAGAATCGTCAGGATAACCATCACACCCACATTGAATTGTGCGCACGATATTGGTATGTGTTATTAAGCCCTGACGCCGTTACATAAAGTATCCCCCAAGCCCTGAAACTCCGACAATCTGACTGGAATTCAGTCAGTGTAGCCACCCCTTTCACGCCTGCGTGCTTGCTTTTATCACATTGACCGCGTATTGCTCTTCAGCCACGACTCTGGTTAAACCACCACCATACGGATTACGATTTGTTGCATTGCCTGTCGATTTGTTGTATCAGCGCAAAGGTGACTCTTTATGCTTATTGATGTGCGAAGTCACCCCCCCCCCCCCCCCCCTTTCGTCTCGAAATAGAGAAGAACGGAAATATGCTCCATACGTGAATGAATGAAAGGAAGGGGGGATGGGCCGGCGGTAGCGGCTTGTAAATTAGCTCAGTCGAAGTCATATTATGAATCCGTGCTCTGCTCGGCATGTTCCCTAGTTATTCTCTGTCCACTCCCGCTGCCGCTGAGTATTGTTGTGTGGGCGCTGTTGACTGAGCAGCGAGGCGGACCGAAAGCTGAGCCGCGAGACACAGACGTACGAGGTGAAGACGCTGCGGACGCAGACGGTGCGGGAGCAGGGGACGCAGATGCGGCGGCCCGGCATTTTGCTGGACGAGACGAACGACTACATCATCATCCCCGGCCCTTACATGACGGCGGACGAGCTGCTGCGGCTGAAGGAGCAGAAGACGGTGATCATTCAGTGCCTCGTGCGGGGGTGGCTCGCGCGGCGCCGCGCGAATGAGCTGCGCAAGCAAAAACTGGAGAGAGAAATGTTTCTGCGGGACCAGGTGAGATGTCTAAATGGTGAATGGATACCCATGTGTGTGATTCCTGCGCATCTTTCTTTCGTCTCCATGCTCTGGTGGGCTAACACTTTTCGTAAATAAATTACGTTGCAATCAAATGAAAACTTAAGAGTAACATTTACTGAATTACTTTCACAGTCCTCATTAATTGCAATTGAGTTGGATGTTAACGGCATTCGGGAGAGCTCATGAAGAGAAAACAAAATAATCAGCTGCGCTCGGTTGCGCTCATAAAGGGACCGAACGCAACTGAATAGGTAAAGAATGCTAAGAGGGTAGTGTTAGGGGAGCGACATGACGCGTGAGCGCTTTCGAATGTGGTTTACCTTTCGCACCTGTGTTTCCATCCAGGCGTGTAAAGGCTCCGTTATGTGTCCATCAGCAATGTGCATGGAATCGAAGCGGTCCGTGGGCGGCGTCTACTCGAATGCACTTAAGAGCGCGCATAACCCACAAACATGCTGCAATCCTATCGTTGCTGTTCAGCAAAAATATTTGCGATTTATTTAAATTTAGAATAAATTACTATTGGGCCTATTCACGCCAGTATTTCCGAAGGAATCCAAAGCGCCGATTTATGTATCTTTTTTTTCGAAACCCGCGCATTCATCGTGTTCCGTGTGATCGCGGGTTGTGCTGTGCAGGAGGAACGTCGACGGGAGGAGGAGGCCGCCAAGCGGCAGTACGAGATTCAGCGGCGCATGCACCCCCGCACGGCCGCCGACTTTGAGATTCTGTACAACGAGTTGGAGGCGTGGCGGCTGCAGGAGACGGCGAAGATCAAGGGGGCGGGGCTGGCGGAGGAGGCGCGGGCGGAGGCGCTGCAGCAGCTGCTGAGCAAAGAGACTCGACTGCTGCAGACTATCGACCGCCTGAAAATGGCCGCCAACGCGGAAAACAAGGCGATGCGCATCGAAAAGACACTCAAGGTGAAGAAATGTTTCGAAATGGGATTTTGATATTATACATTTTGACTTTAGGGTGCGGTACTTGATTTTAGTAGTCTTATCGTTTTAGTAATCAAGTGGTGGGTGGGGGGGGGGGGTTACCCCTATGTCTCGACTGTTGAGATTCTGAGCTGTTTTAGTTAGTCATTGCTTGACTTGCGGATATAAGCTTTTACCAGATATAAGATATTGAATATCTGCTTTTGGCTGCGGTGGATACACAAGCGACCGAGACGGCACATTTACTACCGATACTTTTCACATCACCGGGGGTGTCATACTTACAAACGACTCTTCCTTAATGAAATTACTATAGAAAACGATCTGATGATTGGCGACTCGCGAGTCTTTTACTTTGTTTGCTTAGAAAACCAGCTAAGAATTCGATTGGATGTACACCATTACTCCCCCCTCTCATGTTTAATATGAAATCTAAGCATTTGTAAAAACTTACCGGCGTTGATTGGGTTTGCTTTATTGTGCGTGCGTCAGTTCCATTTCTGCTATTCTGTTTATTTTGATTTCATCACTGCTGCGCGCCTTTCCTCCCCTTTTCAGCTCGCACTCGGCAATGTACAAACAAATGGATAAGGCGAATTGAGTGCGCTGTGTATCCTGCTTTGATAAGTAACGGTCATCACGATTTGTTGTGACTTCCCTGCGCCTGCTGCAGCTGGCTCCGACAATGGGCATGTGTGTCTTGTTGTCAGCGTGTCGAATTCATTGTGTTCTGATCACAGCCTTCTATCGGGGTGGTTTCGGTTTGAGATGATCAATATGCAGTGGTGAGACAGTCAACTGAACTGCCGCCGATTGCTGCGGCGCGCAGGATATGAGCACACCGAAGAAGTGGGACCTGGCCAACGGGGCGGCCGTGCAGGTGCACACGCCCTTCACCACCCGCTCCAAGGAGCTGGCGCAGCTGTACAACGGCCTCAACCTGCCGCTGCTCACCACGGACGAGCGGCTGGACGTGCTGCTGCACGTCAAGTGGACCGTGAAGGAGTTTGACTGCAACCTGACGCGGGAGGTGGTGGAGCTGGTGGACCGCGAGGCAGACCTGCTCAACCGCGGCCGCTCCCCGAAGACGATGGAGGGCCTCCGCAAGCGCATCTCCTCCCTCTTCCTCGCCTTCATTGAGACGCCAGAGTTCAACGTGAGCGCCCCCCCTCCCCCCTTCTGGCTCTTTGGCGTTGTTTCCTTTTCTTAAACTTAGTTGCTGTTGGGTCACTCCTCGTTTACGCGTTGTAATGTATCCCATGAATATCTTGAAATGGGAGATTGGTGTTATTTGTTGTTGCCATATCGTCCGTGCGTTTGTTCCTTCGTCGGTCACCGCTGTGACGATGTAGCGATCATACTGCGAAGGACGGTAATGCCTACCACGGGAATGAGTAGAACTTGATGATAACAAGGCGTTGGTGTCACTCCCTGCTCCGATAACAATGCCTGTGTCCGTCTCTAATTTGATTGAGAAGGGTTTGGATTTGTTCTATTCAGCCACACGGAGAAGCTGTGTTAGGCAGGACGCAGCGTTACACCCTTCTCCCTATCTGGGGCCTGTTTTTTAGGGAGTTGTGGGATGTGGCTGGATTAGCGTGCTGCAGATGAGTTTATTGGCGTCATCGCCATCTCTGTGGCAGATTGGCAGGCAATTCATCTGACGACAGTCCGATTTCCCCTTTTATTTTTGGTGTCCTGCTCACTGATTGTCTCAAAGTAATATTATTGCCAGGCATTTCTTCGGAGTACCTTTAATAGGCCTTTGGCTCCGATACATATACAAACGGAGGCTCTTATAGTTCAAACGACTTGTATTTTTTTTTAGTTCAGCTTGGCAGGGGAACTTACGAATTGGGCAAGTTCTTATTTGTTTGGTCTGTCACCAAGGAAGTCGTCGCTTGATGCATTTGGATAATACAATGTCCCCTTTTATTCGTGGGCTTGGTTTTCTGAATTAGATAGTCAGATTAAGGTTCCTCGTTGACAATATCTGGGCTTTGCAATTTGTGATTGTTTACCGACCCACCGTGCAGTGCGCTGTGTCTGACGAGCCGTCTTTCGTTTGCTGTGGTCGTGCAGCCCGAGGCGGGACGCTTTCAGATCGTGCCGCTCGATTTCGACGGCTATCAGCAGTCGCCATTGGACGGACAGGCGCCGCGCAGCTTTGGCACCGTGACTGGATAGGGGACCAAGCCACAGCCGCTGCCCTACCCACTGCTCCAATGACTGACCAAAAGGCTCCTTATCTCCCGACGAACATGTAATTCATTATCAATAGACCTGTCTGCCCAAACATTAACGCACAGCGCTCGCGATTTTCCGTCGACGATGCGGCGGTCGTGTGCACCCCTACATTGTGGCGTGCTCTGTCATTCAATTGAAAGTCTGCCTCGCCGGAAAGCTGTGGCTTGCATGTACTAGTTACAGGTGTGCTCACAGCAGGCAGGGGTGGGCGGTGAGGAAACATGGCAGTCGGGCGCTTAAAGCGTGGCCCGTTGCTTGGCACAGAGATAGTTGGTTCCAACTCTCCTCCTCATTTGACAAAGCAGGCAGGCCAAAGGGAAGGCAAACCGGTCTGACTACAGTCTACACGCGGTGCGTGACTCCATCGCTGCCGGCCCGTGGCGAGGATATGTGGGCGCCGCCATTGCCGTTCACTTCGTCGTCCTTGTCCAGCGGCATGTACTGGGCCATGATGGCGCGGATCTCGGCGTCCATCTGCACAACAAGCGCACGTATGGATTGAGATTTTGGCGAGGCAGGGCAATAATGAGCGCGTTTAACATCTCTTAATTTTACTAATGTCATTTTCTTGCAATATGGGAAGGAGGAAGAGATGGGATGTGACTGTGGGGGGGGGGGGGGGGGGGGGGGGGGGGGGGGGATCAGATAAATTAGCAACGAAAAAAAACAGAACATTAGCTTTCCAGCATTAAATGCCATCATGTGGTAAGCACGTGATTTCTGAATTACAACAGCCCAAAAACTGCCTCCTATGATTATTTCATGTACGCGAGTTCAGCGGAAACAAGCCTTAATGCACCAACATGACACAATTACGGCGAGCGTGAATTAATGCGGCAAATCCCGTCACGCAACGTCCATCCGTATGCGCGAGCGCAGACATAAGTAATATGCACGTGTGAGTGTGGAGGGACGAGAGGGGGGGGGGGGGCGTCTGTGTGTGTGTCCGATAGGCTGGGTGGGTGGGTGGGTGCGTGGTGGTTGGGTGTGGGAGTATGCGCGTGTCTATGTGTGGGTGGGTCGGTGGGTGGGGATGTGGCGGCAGGACAAATACGAGTAGCGGGTTGAAGTACTCACATGGGAGCGCCTCTGGAAGCGGTAAAAGCCGAACGCCGCACCCATGGCCACAAGAATGACAACAAAGCTGATGCCGATCACAGCACCCACGCCCAGTCCGCCGGAGTTGGTCGCAATCGGGTTCCCCGCTGCATCCGTGAAGATATCCGTTCCATACAAAGGGTTGCACCGGTCAAAGTTTTCCACCGGCACGCAAGTATGGCCGTCGCCCTACCAAACAAACATAACAAACTTTTAAAGAGGATTTTCGGATGGAGGCAATGCAATACAGTACTTCTTCAGTTGACTGCGTCCTCCACATGCAACGAATGAAGCGGAAACGCACAGACAAAGGAAGCCAGCGATGGTGACTGAATTGTACCTCGAAGCATGTTGGGCAGCTGCATTTGTGGAGTGCGGTGGTGGCGTCAGCGAGCCCATCCCTGGCAAGCTCCTTGTAATGGGTAATGGTGTCCACGCAGGCGCTGTACGACTTCCCGTTCACCTCGCCACTCCAGCACTCGTGGTCGCCCGTAAGGCAAGGGTCGGCCAGGTTGGGCTCGCAGCTGCGGTGGGGAGGTTCAGTCGCCCAAGCTTTAGCACATGCTCCGTGCATTTTAACAGAGTACACCTTTGGTGCCTGAATCTGCCCAGAGTTCGCTGATACTATGTGTACAATGAGAATTAGAACAAGCAAAGCACGTGAAGGTCCACAACAGGCGGTTGGGTAAGGAATGTGTATTATGATAGCAATCCTGTCTGCAGGAGTGCATACATATGTCCAATAAGATAAATGAACAAATATATGCACACACGTGAACGTCTGTGCGTCAAAGGATGCAAGAATATGCGTGCATACAAACGCACGCGCGTGTTTGTCCACGCATTCGTATGCGGGCAGAAGCGTTGATAAATGGAAGAGGGAAGGGGGCATCTCGTACTGGTAGTTGCCAGGCTCGTTATGGCAGGCGCATCGCTCGCAGGTGCAATCTGGTCCAAGGTCCTGGGGGCTGAGGTACCGGCATTCATTCATATCGAGGCACAACGTCTCGCCATCCTGTCGGTGCAGAAACAAAAAGGTTTTGAGTCACTACACTGGAGCAGAACACACCCCCCCCCCCCCCCCCCCCCCCCCCCCTAAACTCACATTTGCACACGTAACGACCTCGACGTGGGATGTTCTGACAATAGAAAGGTTTGCTGGCATAGCTCCCTCACCTTCTCTCGCCCCACCCAGCCCTGTCCACAATCGCATTTGTACGAATCGAAGGTATTGACACACTTGGTCTTTCCTTTGTCGGGGCCTTCAATGAGCCGGTTGCCGGCACACTTCGTGGCGCCCACACCGCCGTCCTCGCACTCATTGGGCGCCACGTTGGGTCGGTTGCACACGTCTGGTTCGTTGTCTTTGGGGAAGGCGGAGCAAAGGCCACGCAGCACTTTGTCCCACTTGAGCGCGCCACGGTACTGCCTACCGTTGATGCGCACCGTCGGAAGGATGGACACCTCGCTCACATCGTCATTGCCAACCTGTGCACGGAAGTTTCACAGTGATTGAAACCGATTCTCCTCCGCTGTTTGACACCCTCCCTTGCACCTAATGCAAAACTATATGATTCACAGCTAATGTCCTGAAAGGTCCAGAAATTTGAAAAGACATGATTTTCTTCCGCGACATAGAAAGCATGCTCATTCACAGGTATGCTATGTCAATGAGGACATACGACTACTATAACAAGATTCGAATTCGATGAAATTCACGACATCCCATAAGCAATTGAAAATATGTTTGTTTGCCATTTGGGAAAATTCAGTATTATAGCAGCGGCACGGTCACCCCTTTCATCACACACACACACACACACACACACACACACACACACACACACACATCCTACACAAACAAGCAACTTGCGTCATCGACCTGACCATCCTACTACATACTTCTTTAAACAGAAGATTATAACCCTAAAGCGATGAAAAAGTACTACCGAAATCGATATAGGAAGGCAACGGAGAGGTTGACATCTCTTGTGACCTACTCGAATAATCACACGTACTTAACACGAAACAGAAGGCAACCCACCCCCTTCCCTCTAAACAACAAAGGAATACAATACAAACCTCACTTGCCCTGAACCGAACACAGGTACTCCACCATCCACCGCACAAATTGAAGTCAACTGTAACGATCCACCTACCTGCGCATCCTTCTCTGCCTCCAGCAACGGGTTTTCCACATCCTCGTCCGGGTTGCCAACGCACTCGCGCAGGCCTGACAAGCCAGTGGAGGTGAACCCTGCCGGCACCTTCCACTCCACGTCCCCAGGCACCTCGTCGTACAGCTCACTAAACACCTGTTCCGCGCACGCTTCGTTGTACATCTTGTCACTCATTTTGCACTCGTCCGCAAAGCGCGTGACGTAGTCCCACCACAGCCACGTCTTGCCACTCGCCTTGGCCAGCTCAAAGACACACAGCTGGCGCAGGTTCTCCAGGATGACGTCCTTCCCGTCATACCCCTGCTCCATGTCATCCTCAGGGTCGGGGCAACAGTAGCGGCCGTTGTATATGCATTGTGACTGGCACTGCGGGCTGTCCTGGAAACTGGGCGGGCAAACCCAAATTAGGTAGTGAGGCTCGAACTCAGCCACGTTGTCTTTGTCCATCTGCTTTGCTATGGGGCCGAATTCTTTGATAAACTGCTTCTGCTGGTCGCAGTTGGAGCCGCAGGCGTCGTTGCTGTTTGTCCAAAACTCCCAATTTACCGTCTCCGCGCGCGGCAGCAAGTCGCGCCAGCTCATCTGCACCATCAGCACCTGGTCCTCAAAGGGATGGTACTTGCCGGTGTTGGAGTCCGCCAGCATCGCCTTCAGCATATCACCGTCATCCTTTTTGATGAACGCCGCGGGAATAGTCAAGTTACGAATGTACCTGAAAGCGGACAAGCAATACGAACATAAATGGGATAGAAGCAGTGTCAGCACAGCTGGCGCGTGTGCCATTCACCTCACTCCATCCCCCCCCCCAATACACACACATCCATTCCCTATCCCTTGTATGAACTCAACAAGAGCAAACTCACTCCTCCGTCTCGTCGTCGTCTGCCCGGTCCATGGTGGTGAGACGGTTCTCGTAGTTGGCAATAATAACGGCCTGTGCACCTACGGCCTGAGCATAAAATGCCTTGAGCGTGAACTTGCACGCGTTACCATCCTCTGAATAGACAAGTCCATGAGCCAGTTGTCAGGGTGGAAACAAAGTACAGGGACCGTAGGCTCCGTGTAAATGGGATGGGAAATCAAAGCAAGGAAAGAGGGTTCGAAACCCGGATAAGGAAATCAAGACCCGGAAGAGGGTTGTTACCAGGACCGCGATCAATGAGGAGAATAGCTCGGTTCCCTAGGTACCTAGAGTCCCGAATCCCATGCAAGGCCTGGCCAGTTGCGGTCATGGGGGGCACTGCCTCCTATGAGCATGTAGTGATGCGACAATCACAGTGAGACAACGCATCAGTCACCCTGCGCTGCATTATCCCATACCGCATTCAAAACTGCCACATCGTCATTAAGTGGGGTGCATACCGCAAAGTCTGTGCATCCATACGCGCAGTCAATGGCGTCGCCCTCCGCTGTAGTGCACTGCTTGTCACCCGAAGATTTGGGATACACCAGCATGCCACTACAACAAAAGCAAGTTTGAGTGGATGAGTTCATATATTAAGCGAAGCTGCAGACGCCGCAGGTAACCCCAAAAATCATAAGTTGTGCACAGCACCATGAGTTTGAGTGGCAGGCCCTGATAAATTGGGCACATTTCAGCCAGTGGGAAGACCTCACCGAACAGTGGCACCATACAAAGGGTTTCCAAAATTTGCCAGAGCAAAAGGAATGGGTGCCGCTGCTCCGTCCGGTGTGATGTAACTCAGGTTCCCCATCTCCACGACAAAGTCTGAGGTCGCACTAGCTAGCAGCCCTAGTGTGGCGCAGAGCAGCAGAGCCGCGCCCTGCATGAGCCCAACCGTGGCCATGGTAGGACTGAACTGCAGTCGCTACCACCTATATGCCGCAAACACGCAGGTCGTTAATGCGGGTTCAATAAGAAGTTGAGAACTTGATAATTGCCGCCACACAAGGGTAGATCCCCGCCTCCGTAGCACTAGGATTATCGCAATGCACATGCCTTTCCCTTCATCTATTGGCCTGAACTGCATGGGTTTGGCTATGCGCCAGGCGTAACGACAAGGGAGACTGAACCCGGTGTCGATTGGTGATGTACGGGAAGCGGCGACAGTGATCGCGAGAGGAACCCAAACGTATATGCGACAGAAACCAAACCGAAGCTCGACAGATCTTATCCCGACTAGGATAAGGAAAACGGGGAAGAGTACTTTTATAAAACTGTTATACACCGAAAAGATAATTGTGCAGCAGAACGTTACAAGGGACGTCGTAGGGCTTCGAAATTCTTTCACCCTCCTTGAGTGGAAATAAAAAATAAGGCGCGAATAAACGAGAGCAGCCTTCACCTACTGAGAAACCCTTAACCAAGGAGGCGGCACCACAACTCGGTAAGTGCAAGTTAACGGGTGAAGTGATTCCCTGCATTTACAAAGGATATCCCACGGGTACACTCGCTTAAGTGCTTGCTGATGAAAGCCAGCGCTACAACCGCCAGTTGAGAAGACGAAGACGAGCGAGTGAAACGAGGATCTTGGAGGGTGCCGATAATAATGCGGCCATATGCAAAGCAGCGGAGCTCAACCTTAGCGCCTAGGAAAACGAAGTAGGGTTTGGGGCCTGCAATTTACGTCCAGGAAATTGAGATATTTAAGCACCCTGTGGTCTCCAAGACAGTGGGTATGGCTGGACGGGTCGCAAGGTTGCTGGGCCGAGCCTGTGCCTGCTCTCACGAGAGCCAACAAGCAACAAGAAGCGACAGAGGGCGCGTGTGCTTCCGTGTTGAAGCTGCAGCGCCGCGACACTGTACGGTTTAGCACAAGTACAAGATACCCGTACGAGCCATAAGTCTACAAGACCCACCGCCAGCGCGCACCACGGCACGGTACGGGTATCCCGGTGCTACGCCGCGCATATGCCCCAGAAAATGTATATTCGACGACTACAATATCGTGTGTTGGAAGAAAGGGCGGTACGGGGACATTTTAAATTTGAGCTGGTTTTCCTCGTTATTTCCCAAAACTTCGGAGAATTAATCAATTCTCCTGATTATGGGGACATTTCGAGGGTATTCAGCCAATTTAAGGTTGTTTCCCTGCTTACCCGAAACACCCCGAATCATCCGGTAATCCTCAGCTGGGGGTTTGCGCCCCCCCTCGGCGCTTATTTTTAATGAGCCACTCGAAGCGTCTCCTTGCGTCGAGGGGGGGCGCAACCCCCCATCCTTAGGAGTAATTTCCCGAAGCTTCGCTGGAGAATTACGGAGACAATTAAGTGTTTATTGCCGCAACACTCTATAGACTATATGTTATCACGTTTTGCTCCGGCGTTTCTCCACTTCCACCGTTTTCCGTTTCTGAATATACCACCACACCGTTCTTACGAATCTCCACGCCAGGCGTGTGAAGCTGCTTTCGCCATGTCACCGTAAACACCGGCGACTCGCTCCGAGTTTCGTCCGTGATTGTCCATAGCTTGGAGCCGTTACTAACATCCCTATTTGCCAGCCGATCTGTCCACTGGAACCCGTTGGTGACGGATACCTCGGCGCCTAAATCCGGACTTCCGGGGATATCTTGTACCCATCCGTTGTCCATGACTAGATTTTCGGGTGTCACCCCAAACGAGCTCTCTATCGCATAAAGGTGGGGCTTAAAGTAATCCGTCATCACCGATACGTAGAACTCCCACACCGTCGGTGTTGTGTAGCTCCCGGCGAGCTGTGGCCCCGCCGTGTTGCCGCGGGCATCAATGAGCTCCACCCAAAAGTAGTGGGTCCCGCCCTCGAGCCCGCTCACCGTGGTGACGCCATCCAAGTACCTTTTGACGCCGGTGGCGTGGTTTTTCGTCGACGAGTTGAGCACCGCCGCGGTGACGTTGGTGTACTCCGCCGGAATTTCGTCGACGGTGTTTCGGTAAAGCCGTACCTCGGTGACGCCACTCATTTTGGATTAGAGTAAGATTTTTCGATGCACCCGGGAATATTCGGTGCGTTCTCCTCAAGCCGGTTCATCTCCGTTGACATGTGGCGGATGAAATCTCCCTCCGATGCGTACTCGGCATCTTGCAGGCGACGCAAGGTACATTCGGTGTTGATGTCCCGAACCACTTCCCCGAACCGTGATGCGTAGTTGTCGTGGCGCTCCGCTTTGTTCGGCCACTCAAGCCCGCTGTTCAAGGCCGTCACGGACCCGCTGAGTAGGGACAAACAACCGCTAACGATCGCGGGTACCCCGGTGGTAGCCGAAGGCTGCCCGATGCCGTACGTGAGGTTCAAGCAACCGACTCCGAGGCTGAGCGCCACCGTCGTGAAGAGAGACAAATCCGCACGACCCTTGAAGAGGGAGTGCGCGGCTTGGTGCATGCGCTTAAGTCTTTTCGCATGCGTACGCCACTTCTCTAGCAAAGGATTATCCACTTGAACGGCAATGTCACTGTCACTCATTTTTGTTTTCACCTAAGAAAAACTGTGCCGGGTCGGATGTCAAGTCCGCTCACGTCAATCATTGTAAGCATCCGGGCATCCTCCACCGTGTTCCCGATGCTATTTTGTCGGATGCTCGTTGTAAAGCCTAGTAGGTAGTTCCATGGTGGAAGGTACGTGGTTATGTCGGGTCGGTTAGTGTCCGACAACCACAGGTTTGTATGGATGAGTGGCATTATGTTACTACGTGTCGAAGAAAGAAAGTGTGATGGTAACACTGAAGGCGTCGGCGGGGTTCACCTCTATCGAGCTCTCCACCAGTTCCGGGGGCGAGTTGTCCTCATCGACGTCGAGGATGCCACTGGTTTCTGATTGCGCCTCAAAGATTTCCACAAAACCCTCGTGCAGCCCCGGGCGCAAAACACTTCCAGGAAAATTCGCTGTCCCTAGCGTATGCCGGAATGTCATGCTTCTTCGTTAGGTATTTGACTAAAGGTGAGACATAAAACGTACGCAGTTGACTCACCAGTGTTAAACATCTTCACCGTGGCTTTGACCGCCTTGGTGTTCATGGCGGAAGCTCTCGTAGTGGAGACGAACGCTAATTTCCGCGGCATCCGTCTCGAACAAGTTGGCGCACCGACAGCCGACGCCGACGCTGCCACTAAGAAGTATGTGGACGATACCGACGCTGGCACCAGGACGTACGTGAACACCAAGGACGCGGACACCAGGACGTACGTGAACGCCAAAGACACGGCAACCCGGACGTACGTGGACACCAAGGACGCGGCCACCCGGACTTTTGCCGAAGGCGTGGACACCCGCTTGGATAACTTTAGCTCAACATTCAAATACACATTGGTGCAAGCGTTAAGTCTGCCAATATTATCGGTGATGACCGTCCAAGTAGCGGCCGGGTTGGTTTCCTTCACAAATATCACCACAACTATGTACGATTACTTTGAAACAGATCAATTTGGCGACCCACGTATTGAGGTTATGATATTAGCCCCAAACAAGTCCATAGAGATCGAACGTTTTTTATTTGTAGAGAGTTTGGACACGAGTAATTTTGGGCAAAAGAAATATACATACACTAACTCGGGCATCAACGTTAATTTTACCACGGATGTCATTATGAGAATATCAGTGACACGGACCGTTCGCATAGATGGTGCAAACGTACGCTTCAGAGTTGGCAGTACTGCCTACTTACACGGCGCGGGTCAAATAAAAACTATTGTTGTGTAATAACTACTAGTTTTGTCATGCCGGCATGACATTTTGTGTACATTAAGCCTAAATGCAGGCCACGCAAAATAATATCCGTTTGGCGCGGATCCGCGGGCGGATCGAGGCCGCCGAGGACCCCGTACGCGTATTCGCAGAAGAGTACGACCAAGGAGATGCGGACACCCAAGATGCCTTGCGAACCGTGTGGGAGGCCAAATTCGCCAACCGCGCAGAGGACCCCGGCATGGCGGACCGACGCTTCGATCAATATTTATCACTTGGCCGACGAAAGAGGTATTGGGACGAGTGGATCATGGTCATGGCCTTGAAGCATCAAACGCCATCGACGCAAGCGTGCGGGAGGATTTGGTCCGCCTCAGCGTAATAAAGGACTTCATTTCGGGCGCTGGACCTCGACCCTTCAACGCAAAAATAGACAACTCTTTGCTTGGCGTGACCAACATATCGGGTTTGCTCGGTGCTCACAACAAACCTGTCGGACAGTTAGATATCCCGGCGCTCATGGAAAAGTTGGCTGAAGCGCGGAAAGTGTTGAGCCGCAAACGTCGGGAATATCTCCGGAAATTTATCAAAGATGAGCGCGGGCGCCGCGTGCTTCCAAAGCCCGGCGTGACTAAGGATGGTCTCGGTCAGCTTAATACCGCCCAGCTCTCCCAAGCACAGCGAGCTGCACGTCTACGCGCCATGAACGCTGCCGCAGCTGTTTAGGTAGTGACCATGGGCCCGTGTGGTCACTCCGTCGTCGCAGATCCATCGCTTGTCGTCGTAGGCGCTCAAGGCGCTTTTAGTCGCACTAACTGTGCAAATTCTGTGGTTCCTAGACTGGATCATCGTCTGCTTCACCGTACATGCCGTGCCATCCAAAGCTGCTTTGTATTGTTCCATCATGAGGTCCCGCTGCGCCACCGCTTTTTTGATCCCCTTTGCCGTGCGCTTGGTTGACTCCCCCACCGTAAAACAGTACATCTTCGACTTGAGGCCCACAAACTCGCTGATAGGCACACCGTTTGTTTCGTCCTTGAATTTCCCCACCACCTTCTTGTTCATGCTCGAGAAGAGCGGGTGTTCTGAGGGGTAGTCGCTTGTGTCGAAATGCTCTGCCATTTGCCCCATATCCGCATATACATCCGGGGTCTCGATGTGGTAGCATAGGGAGTCGGTATCGGTAAACAATAACCTTGCCTTGTCGCCGTAGCGTTGACGAATCACGTCATAGTGGAAACGGAACATCAACAGCTTTGAAAGGTCCAATATGGCGGCCCCCATGAAGATTGGCTTGTTTAGCATTACATCATCTTTGATCCGAGACACCCCCGCAATGTTCCCTATCACATTACACCTCTCAAAGCGTGGGTCTGCCACTCTTTTTTGCAGCTTGTCGTCGTTCGTGAAAAATTCATAGCTCGTTTGCGTTCGCACATTTTGCATTGTCTTCCCGAACACGCTATTGTTGCAAAGTTTGAAAAAGTCCTTTTCGAACGCATTTTTGGCCTTTGATCGGAGCGTTGTGTTTTTCTCGATCCATGGCTTTAACGTTTGTGCCTGTTTATATGTCATTGCACGGTGGAGCTTGGTTACTCGCAGCCCCTTTGCGACGTAATACTGCAAAAGTCTGGCGTCGCACACATAATTGAGGTGTGGGCGGAAATGACCCGCGAGTTTTTCACATGCGACCCCCGGTGATGTTGTTGAGCTTTTGGCTTTACCACTCGCGTCCGCATATCCTAGTGTGACCCTTTCCGGGGCAAGTGGAAGGTCGTTATGACATTCGTGTAGTTCTTGGGGATATTCCAAGTCCACCTCCACAGAGCATCCGTTCTCGCTTTCCCGCACGGCAAATACTGCATCATTGCCCACCCGTAGAGGTTGTTTGCGTCGAGGTACAATATGTTGGACTTCGGCTTGCTTGGATCGTAACCATCGACCTGGGGGTTATTTGCTTTAGCATACCGGTGGGTAACGACCGACACACCTCCACGAATCCCGGTCTCGAAAAAGGTGTACTTGTCCGGGTCGGTATGAATCAGCTCGATCTTGATGTTCGTTTTGAATGCTTCTAGAACAGCACCGTCGATGCACATCCCCGGAAGTGTTATGTAGTGGCAAGGATCAAGGCCGTATTGTTGCATACAAAGTTCACGGAACGCTTCGAGCACATCCGCGAGAAGTAACACATCCGCTTCCAAATATAGGTCGTGATATTCGCGGAACGTCTTGCACTTGAATTTCTCCCAAACCCATACCGCTTGCGCGTAGTCTTCCTCGGAACACTCTTCCCCGGATAAGTCATTGAAAAACTCCTCGCGGCATGGGAGGACCAAGTTGTCGAGCTTCTCCACCGAAGAAAACCACTTGTAGGGGAAGACCCCCTTGCGAGTAACTCGAATAAGCTCGTCCTTAGTCAACCCCTTTTGGGTGAAGGCTTCGTGGAAACGGGGTGCGTTCTCGGGGTTCCCTCCGATCAAGTTATTTGCGAGTTTGGACAGTCCGGCGTTCAAGAACGATAGGCTGTCGAGAAACTTATAGCCTCGGAAATTCACCATCTTAGGGTTTTAGGGTTTTAGGGTTTTCAAGGGTTTAGGGTTTTAGAGTTTTAGGGTTTATGGTTTAGGGTTTTAACCCTAAAACCCTAATACGTCAGTTCGTAGCCGTGACGGGCCCCATTTGTGTCCCGCTTCCCCCTTAGCCTCACCGTTAATACAAGTTTCGGCCCGCCTTTTCAACGAGCTAAAGTACAGCTAAACCCTAGAAACCCTACATGGTAAACACCCGCCCTAGGCGAAAGGCCCTATTTCACTAGTAACGGACTTTATGGGAAGAGTGTATTCGCTAATTGAGGGAATCGGGAGGTTGGGCTGCGTGAGCTGTGCTCGCGCAAAGGCAAACGGTGGACGACCTATGTGTGTCGGCGCGTCATTTAGGAGTAACGCATGTATGTGTTTTACCACTTTGACATACGTAATCTAACGATTGGAATCTGTAACGTCGCGTGGCAACGCCCGATATTCTCTTCCCCACTATAATTTAAACCTCTATAATATCAGTATGACCATTTACAAAGTATGAAAGGATCCGTTTGTTATGTAGCCGCCATTGGGCGGGCTAATCTTAGGCATGCCACCTCATGGTGTAAGCCAACCGAAGAAGAACTATTATGCGCGGCATGCAAGGATAGCCGGGTAGTTGATGTTGTCCAGTGCTACGCTCGACTCGGTTGACAAGCCGCCTAAGTATTTGATTTTTTGCATTGTCACGCCGACGTTGTAAGCGGTTGTCGCTGCTCCTTTTCGTAAGGAGTGGGAATCCCAATTGGGTCGTGTTGGGGGACGCTCATGGAGCGATGTTGTAACTTCGTGTAGCCATCATGTGAGCTTGTTAGCTATCCGTGCATCTCGTGTGGTGTTTTGACGAGTCGATGGCCCATCGCGATGCTAAGTAATTTCTACCGAAGACTTTTCGGCGTATTTGATCGAAGAACAGTAACACGTCAACTACCTCTGCGTGTACGGTGTTCGGTCGGTGGCACAATAGTTTCCGCTCTTACTGTGACACTCCGCGTTGTCCGTTTCTCGTACAATGGAAAAGGCGGGTCACATCTTCCGTAGAGGCGACGCGGTCCTCGGTTAGGCTTTAGATGAACAAGTGCAATATTACGATTGTCGTGCATGCACGAAGCTAGTGTACACGTTCGCGTGTTGGGTTGGTGTATAGGGTTGCACCCGTTGTTGCCTCTCTGAATTGGAGTCCTAGGGCTTGGGTCATGCGTTGGGCCTTGAAGGCGACGGTTGTTGGGAGGTGTACGCGTACATGTAGTGTGTCGTCGATCGATACATGTGACGCTGCAATTCCTTAGCGTATGTCTTACGTTGGCGACGAGGTCACCGAGGGCCACCGCTTCGAGGCCGTGGTCCTTGATGAAGCCGCTGACCGATGAGAGGTATTGTTGCATACTTGATGCATTGATGGTCCCCAGTTGACATAGCCATGAAACGTAACTCGCCATGTATGCCGGTGTTGTTGTAAGTAATACCGCATACGTATTAGTTGCAGATAGCTACTGTAAGCTATTCTAGATATGATTAGTACATGTCTAGATCGGACATCCCGATAAACTGGTTGACTCGGTACAGAGCTGTCACTAGGCTACAGCTCTCTCACTTCTGTTGTCCCGACACCACGCATGTAGGCTGGTTGTCGCTGTAACTGTTCCGTTTGCGGGACTGTGACTGTAACTACGTTTGCGTACGTTATCTTCCACACTAACTGTGTTTGCATGGTTCAATAGGTTATGGGCCCTCACCTCACGTCACTCACGCGCGACAACCTGGTTCGGCGAGCTGCGATCGACAGCTCTCCCGCAGAAGGCAAGTTTCTATAGACACCTAGTACTTTCAACTTGTAGTCGGCGGTATCGCCAGTATAAACTGCGATTTTAAAACCCGCCACCACCCTCTTAAGCCAGCCACCCGCCGGAGATAGCCAGCCACCCACACCGACGCACTCGTCGTGTGTGGACAGGGTGCACACAGGTCCAAGCTGGAGAACGGGGGGGTGCACTGTCGGGTGAATACGCATCCACAGGTTGCACGCTAGCCGTAGCTTACCTTTTTTATTTTCATATTAGCTTAGCGACTAGGCCATCAGCGCAGCGCTCCACCTGTCCTGGCCTTGGCCTCGACTTGTGCCCCACAGTGGGTGGAGGATACAGAAAAGGTGCTCTGAGACACCCCGGGGCTACAGGCCGAGGGGTCGGCGGGCATCAGGCCGTCTCTTTGCATACCGCTGTTAGGCACGAGTCCGGCTAGCGGTTTTTACCGCTCCCCTGTAGCTCAGCGCCGCCACGATGCTCACCTCGCACACTTTCCGGACGGCCACCACCAGGGACTGGATCCGCCATTTTTTTGTTGGGTTCGGATCCATGAGTACTTGATTTTTTCGGATCCGGAACTAGTGAGTACCTCTAAAAAAGGGATCCGGATCCCGCGATTACCTGTGATTCTAGGGTTCGGACCCCGCGATTACCTACTGAACCTTGGGTTCGGACCCCGCGATTACCTGTGATTCTAGGGTTCGGACCCCGCGATTACCAGTGATTCTAGGGTTCGGACCCCGCGATTACCTACTGAACCTAGGGTTCGGACCCCGCGATTACCTGTGATTCTAGGGTCCGGATCCAGCGATTACCTGTGATTCTAGGGTTCGGATCCAGCGAGTACCTGTGTTTTTGATTCCGGAACCGAGTACATGAGTACTTCTAAATTTTTTGGTTCCGTTGGATTCGTTGGGTTCGCGATTCCAACAAGTACTCGAAGTACTCATGCAAATTGATACAAATTGCGCATTTTGGGGGAAGTTTGTACTGCAATTTGAATTTTTACATCTCTACTAGTTCTATTGCGCCTGCTCATGCTTGGATCCCATACAGTAGATACGTACAATTCACTTCCCATACTTTCTGCCCGCTGCAAACATATTTAGTACTTTACAGTCTATCCCATACAATTTAGCAAAGCTTTTGGACCCTCCGGCAAGTGCCACAAGCAATGTATGTGAGTTTATAGCCCTCCGGCTCAAAAAAGACACTTGCCATCACAGGGAAACAGATTCCGATGCAGTACCATATTTCACATATGATGTGACAAGTAATGCCAAATGGTTTATCGCATGGCCAGTGCGAGTCCACCAAATGAACATTAAATGCACAAAATATGGATGAAAACAGGTTTCAGACAACCATTTCTTACAGTTTATATAGACTTGTGACAATTGAAATTGAAATTGTTCACAACATGTGACAACCATATTCCTCGCGCATACATAATTCAACAATTACATGAGACTAACAAGGCATCCTCTAGGCTATTTTCCTTGGTGTTCTTCTTGAACGCGTCATGCATTCGCCCCGCTTTGTTGAACAAACGCTCGCATGCAGCAGAGGTAGCAGGCATAGATAAGTATTGCCGCGCCATTAAAGCCAAGTCGGGGTACAGAGCAGCATGTGTTTTCCACCATGTCAACACACAAATGTCCTTGTCCGTTTCTTGGGGCAGCTCAAGGTAACGCTCTAAGTCATCCTTTTCCACGTGCTTGGCTGTAGAGGGCGTCACACGCCCAGTCAAATCCCCGGAAAGGAATGCAGTGAAAGACTTACTCTTCGACGACATCAATTGCTTGCCAAGCTCTGCAGCATTCATGCTTGGATAAGCACCGCCTTCTGCTCGCTCTCTTCCGGCTCTGTGAGCGACTGCTCTCCAAATTCCCTTCTTGCAGCCGCCAAAATTGTAGGCGCAAAGTCGGGACGAATGCCATTGAAGTCCAGATTCTTAAACCTGCACAATTCACATTTTTAGTTAACATAGCAAATGCACAAGTAAATTTGCATACACACACACACACACACACAGGAACACGTAGAGAGCATACAAAATAGGTACACAAACGAACACCACACACACATACACACACATTCAGAAGCAGATGCACATACAAGCCAACACACACACAAGCAGATAAACACAAACACATCCATAAGACACACACATGCATAAGATAAACACACACACAAACATAAACACACATGCATAAGACACACACACAAACACACATGCAGAAGTACATGCGCATACAAGCACGCACAGTAAACAAGTGATATAGTTACATAGTCCCCCTGCAGCAAATTCACAACTTGAGCCACTGGCCACAGCACAGTGCAACAATATGCTTAAAGACAAAGTAACCTTTTATGTGGGAAAGCAAAGAACAGAAAAGCATCACATAACAGCGATAACATAGTGTCGACAAGCTCAACTGCAACGCTATTAATATGGCTTTGATAGAGCACATAAACAGAGACATAAATGTGCGGGCGGAGGCGGGGAGTGGGCGCCATGCGGCGCTACCGAACCGCGCAGTGCAACAATATGCTCAACGACAAAGTAACCTTTTACGTGGGAAAACAAAGAACAGAAAAGCATCACAGAACAACGATAACAAAGTGTCGACAAGCTCAACTGCAACGCTATTAATATGGCTTTGATAGAGCACATAAACAGAGACATAAATGTGCGGGCGGAGGCGGGGAGTGGGCGCCATGCGGCGCTACCGACCAGCATAGTGCAACAATATGCTTAACGACAAAGTAACGTTTTACGTGGGAAAGCAAAGAACAAAAAAGCATCACAGAACAGCGATAACAAAGTGTCGACAAGCTCAACTGCAACGCTATTAATATGGCTTCGATAGAGCATAAACAAACATAAATATGTGGGCGGAGGCGGGGAGGGGGCGCCATGCGGCGCTACCGAACAGTACAATGCGACAATATACTAAACGACAAAGTAACCTTTTACGTCGGAAAGCAAAGAATAGAAAAGCATCACATAACAGCGATAACAAAGTGTCGACAAGCTCATCTGCAACGCTATTACTATGGCTTCGATAGAGCAAATAAACAGACATAAATGTGCGGGCGGAGGCGGGGAGTGGGCGCCATGCGGCGCTACCGAACATCACAACGCAGCTAACTCGGGGGTGAGGGCAAAGCGGAGGGGGGGGGGGAACTC
Source organism: Tetraselmis chui (assembly GCA_026401115.1). Lineage (NCBI taxonomy): Eukaryota > Viridiplantae > Chlorophyta > Chlorodendrophyceae > Chlorodendrales > Chlorodendraceae > Tetraselmis > Tetraselmis chui. The sequence continues at coordinate 51,811 of JAPMLY010000988.1, forward strand.
TTGCTTACCTCTTCAACTTTCTCTTGCTCGTTGTGAAAGTCTTCCAGCAGGGTGGACCAATAGGCTTGACGCCTTACGTTGAGCTCGGTTTTTGAAGTGGCGGCTAATTGTGATAGGACTGGATGTGGACGGGCAGGTTATGGTGGATTTCAAGCGCGTACGCACCGTTTAACTGGCCCTTGGGTGGGCTACAATCGATTCAAGGCTGCGGAATGACAGCAATCAGGGCTATTGAACCAATCCTAGACATACACCTCAACAGATTTGCATTGCCAAATACCTCCCAAAAGACAGCGTGTCACTTCGGGCAACCACAGATTCGTGAGATACTCGGAATCGTGAGTACTGATTGGGTATCACGATTCCACATCGTTTTGCGAGGATGAGGTACTCGCGATTACCGCGAATCCATTAAAGTACGATGAATACCGGATCCAACGATTACTTACAATAACTGGTACCGGAACCAACGATTACTTACAATAACTAGTACCGGAGCCAACGATTACTTACAATAACTGGTACCGGAACCAACGATTACCTACTGAACCTAGGGTTCGGACCCCGCGATTACCTGTGATTCTAGGGTTCGGACCCCGCGATTACCTACTGAACCTTGGGTTCGGACCCCGCGATTACCTACTGAACCTAGGGTTCGGACCCCGCGATTACCTGTGATTCTAGGGTCCGGACCCCGCGATTACCTGTGATTCTAGGGTCCGGACCCACGAGACCAAGTCCGAACCCGAGTAGTCTCGTGGATTCGCGGCTCCTTAGGATCCGGATCCAGTCCCTGGCCACCACCTGCACACCCTCCCCCTCGAACACCCCCCGGATACTCTCGCGCTGATCTTTGCACAAGTGGCGCGCTTGACAGCTCGTTTCGACTTGCAGTCGGCCACGGGTGCTGTTGCTGCTGCGGGTGCTAATCCGCACCCCCATGTCGCTCAGCGCCGCCACGTCGCTCACCTCGCAAACTTTCCGGAGGGCCACCACGTGCACACCCTCCCCCTCGAACACCCCCCGGATCCTCTCGTGCTGCTCGTTGCGCAAGTGGCGCACTTGACAGCTCGTTTCGACTCGCAGTTGGCCGAGGATGCTGTTGCTGCTGCGAGTGCTATTCCGCACCCCCCTGTCACTCAGCGCCGCCACGATGCTCACCTCGGACACTTTCGGGACAGCCACGTCGTGCACACCCTCCCCCTGCTTGTGCATCCTCAGCCTGGCTACGCCCCACAAGACGCACAGTCAGCCATGTCTGCTGCTACCGCTGCAGCTCCTGTTGGCGACCCCGCCGTCGCACAACGCCGCCCCGATGCGCACCGCGAGCCCTCGCGCCCCGAACTCGTAGGTGAACACTTGCAACCACCCCCCCAATACCCCCCGGCTGATTCTATCCTACACATCGACCCCTCCCATCACGACATCGCGGTTGAACAACTCCCGCCACCCCCCCCCCCCCCCACCCCCCCGTTGGATATGCCCCTCACCACCCCATACCTCTCATCCCGGAGGCGCCCTTTCACGGCGTCCCCCCCTCCCGTGACCACCCGACTTCGTACGCCCCGCCGTCCCCCATGGCTGGCCGCTCTCCATTTCCCGGTGGCCCACCTCTACTCGTCCATGGCCATCATTCTTCCCCAGCCCAGCGTGGCGACCACACCCCCCGTGGCCGTCGTCGCCCCACCGTTGACCCCATCGTCATCGGGCGACCGACACACGCAACCCCCGACTTTGACCCAGACGTCCACCCCAGTCTCTTGGGCAGCCCCCACTACGCCCCCGTCTGCACGCGCCCCGCTGTCTCCCCGGCCTTGCGCATCCTTGGCTCCGCCCAAGCCTCACCCACAGAGGCACATTGGCGAGCTCTGCAAAAGGTCCTCCGCTCCCTTCATGGCACCATTCACATGCGCCTCACGTTGGGGGGGGGGCCTGGACCACAGCCTCCAACTCACAGGCTTTGCCGACGCTGCCATACTCACCAAACTCCTCCCCAGACATGCACTTGCAAGACACCGAAGTGCGATCATTGGAGGACAAGACCCAATGCAACGCTTCATCCCGTAGCTACCTGCAGGGGGAGTGTTGTAAGTAATACCGCATACGTATTAGTTGCAGATAGCTACTGTAAGCTATTCTAGATATGATTAGTACATGTCTAGATCGGACATACCGATAAACTGTTTGACTCGGTACAGAGCTGTCGCTAGGCTACAGCTCTCTCACTTCTGTTGTCCCGACACCACGCCTGTAGGCTGGTTGTCGCTGTAACTGTTCCGTTTGCGGGACTGTGACTGTAACTACGTTTGCGTACGTTATCTTCCACACTAACTGTGTTTGCATGGTTCAATAGGTGTAGCTGCGAGTGGCACTTGTATGTGTTCGACGACGTACCGACGGATAGTACTCTCATATGTCGTTGTTGTCCTAGGGACCCATGTTGCGGAGAGGAGGGCGGGGTTTCTGCTCCGAGTACATCAGTGCCAATATTCTTGGTCATGTACGGTTTCTTATTCTCGATCCATGGGTTCGTGTTAGCAATGACATTCACTCCGTTCTAAGGTTCAACGGTTTTGCATGTCTCGTGTACGGGGATTCTTAGCTCGTTGTGTATTCCCGTAAAAGCAAAAGAGTAGCGCTCACATCTCCTTGGAACAAGTTGGGACGGGGGGGCGACGATTAGCTCCTATAAGGCCATCTCGGTAAGTGCATGGTGCGAGATCTTGCATGTCCATCTAGGGGCGACCATCTCAGCCGTTGCGCCGTTCTGTCGAAGTTTTTGGACGAGGTTGGGTATTAAGGGCCACGGGGGATTGCATCAGTTGTTTTCCTTTTCTCCAATCGAAGTCTTGTAGATGTAGAGTGTCCACGGCTTCGCACGTCGACAACTGTTAATTAGTGGATGCCGATCACCACCTTCTCTCCCCGTGCACTTATTGCGGATGATGCTATCGGAATGGTGGCCTTAGTGGACACCAACACTCTTGTTCGCACTGCAACATCACGCCCTCCCGGCCGCCCGCATGTGGGTCTTCGCTTCCGCGCGGTCGACCGTCCCTGGTACCTCCGCAGTCCTTCCCCCCCGCCGTTCAATGGTGCCTTGAGCATGGGGCCAATGGTGGGCAGAATTCCAAAGCGTTTTTTCGAGACATACCTCCTTTCCTCTTGATCTAGTACGACCTTGAACGTCTTCCTCCCTTCAGTGGTGTGCCTCGTGCCCTCGTCCTGCCGATGTTCGAGAAGTATGTTGGTTGTGCTTTGTTTTCCCGTGGGAAGACCACCCAATGGGGCTTTCGCAGAAGCGGCTTGGGCGGCGGCGTTGCTTTTTTTCTCTCACTTAGTTTTGCACCCCATGGCCGATTTCACTTTTGCGAGGATCCTACCCATGACCCAATCGATGATTACCGTGGCAACCGCTTAAAAATTGATTATTGAAAATTGTGTAAAATAATACCGTTGCTGTCTATGGGCGTCCCTTGATCGAACCTAGTGTAGGTTTTTGTGATGCTAGAATGGGTTTAGTACGCCTTGAACCACGAATCCCAACCTCTCCAATGGAAGTAACAACACCGTCAAATTCATGCACGCAAACACTAACTATATAACATGAAAAATTATTTGTCGATATTCTCCACGATGCGCGGCGTGCTCTAGCCGCTTCGAGGGCGTTGATCGGCTGGTAAGCATGCACTCATCGCGATGGGCATGCATAACCTCTGCTCTTGTGCGACTCCGGTCGTGCCTAAGGTGGAGTGGGGGGGGGGGCGGGGGGGGGGGGGGGGGGGGGGGGGGGGGGGGGGGTTAGGCAGGCGAAAAAACCCCTCGCACAAATCTATGAGGGCCCCGTCCCGATCCACGCGCTCCCTCGCCCGCGACTATCGCTGCTCCTCCCGTTGCAGTTCGCATCCTAGCCTAGGCTTCCCTCCCCCTCCGGGGGCCAGTGGGAAATAGAGTCCATCGCGGCAAACGGTGTTTGGTTGACGCTCTTGCCTCCAAACCAAATTTTCTCTTGTCCCCGGTCCGTCTCCGTTTGTTTCTAACACATGTATGATCGTGTGGAACCCGTCCGTACCCTCCCCCCGTGGGTAAGGTTTTTAGGGGTCCGCCATTGTAAGCATAGTGCCTTTGCGATAACCCAAGGCACCCTGCCTTGGGCATCTTGTCGATAACTAGGAACCGACAAGAGGAGGGATTGGTCGAACTCGCGGATCGAGTCCCCTCTCCGCAAAAGATATCGGGTACGGAAATATTTACTCGAAAACCCTCCGTACCGGGTTGTTCAGGCGGCGGTCGATCCAATGGACCTCCGCCGCTAGACCGTGTCGCTCCTCCGGCTACGACCCATGTTGAACCGTGCAGACACGTTAAGTATGGAAAGTAACTAATGCATACGTAGTTACAATCACAGTCACGCAAATAGGACAGTCACACAGACAACCAACCCGAGGCCTAGTGTCGGGACAACAAAAGTGAGAGAGTTGTAGCCTAGAGACATCTCTCTACCGAATCAGACAGTGTATCGGTATGTCCGATATAGACATGTACTAATCATATCTTGAGTAGCTTAGTTAGGGTAGCTATCTGCAAGCTCCCAATCATCGTTCCTGCCCCCCCCCCCCCCCCATACAGATAACTAGAAGGTGTTACGTAGAACAACCCCCCATGTCTTGCGTAGCTTTTCGCTTCGCCCCTAGGGGAGAATCGAGACTCACAAGGCTCGTCGACTACGAGCGAGCGCCATGCCTTAGCGCTGCTTCCCGGCCGTTCGTCGCCAGCTCCAACGCCCGCCGCCAACTCAAATCCGCCCGTACCCTCCTCGCCGCCAAAAAACGCAACAAATATCGGTCCCGCCCGTGGGCAAGAAAGTATTTGAGGAGTATCCATCCTCGAGAAGAATAATCGGACTAGCCAAGCATGAGATATTGACGCTAGTGTACACATGATATTTTGAAAATTTCCCTCCGCAATGAGGCTTCCCGATAGTTGTTGATCCGCGGATCGCAGCCGCTGGATTGCACCATACCTAGCCCCCACCCGTGCTAGGCCTTGCACGGCCACAGGGTTACTAGCGCCTACCACGAGGAGGTGGGGGTAAGTGCCAAAGGGCTTGCGAGTGCTCCCCCCTCCAGGGCCGCCGGCGGGCGCCGCAACCGCTTAGCACATCGGGCGCCAAGAGACTACCACGATACAGTGTTTTCTACCGTACGCGGTCAAGCATCCCTTGACAGTGGGCGAGTAATGCCTCCTACTTCATTTTCAACGGACGGCACCGACCCCATGTCATTTTGGTAGTCCTTTCATTCCCGCGTCTTGGCTAAGGTACCGGACCGAGTGGCTAGTCTAGCTGCGATTGGGGAGCATCGTCGCGCTATGGAGGCCATGAAATCCAAGCTCTCGCGCGGAGTACACGAGGAATGATCACGACTGTACCCACAAGATGATGACGACCTCGCGGACATGTTAAATGCCGGGTCCCTTTGCCCTCCCTCGTATTCAACTCTATGCTTCGGAAGATGATGAAATGGAGGTCGTGGCTATATGCTCTCGAAAGTCCGGTCCCCAAGTCGGTGGTTGGAGGATTGAAACTTTTCGCGTTTTGGGCACCCTTTGCACTGTCACCATCTTAGCCGAAGCCATCGTGAATATAAGGGTTCTTTTAGCACTAGCATCCCGTTGCCTAGTACTTATGTACAAGGTAGGTATTTGTCATCCTAGTACTTAGTGTTATTATATTAGCGGTACTCTATTCCCTATAAGTGGCGGTCGGCCGGCCCTGCCGGTGCCTTCGCCGGCCGCCATCTCTCTCATCTCACTTCTGTAGTCACCACAGCCGGCCACCTTGTGGGGCCGGCACGACCTACGTGTAACTATCCGTTCCCGATTCCGACAGGTTCCACAACGTGTTGCATCATTCCTCGCCTCATCGGTAAGGGATGCGTGGGCGCGAGCGGCGGGAAAATTTGTATCGAAATCTCCTGACGCCCAATGGGCTAAGCGGTTGTCACGGTAATCAGCGACCGGGTCAGGGGGCAGATGCCCCGCACAAGTGAAATCAGCCATGGGATTCAAAACTAAGCGCGGGAATAAAAGCAACGTCCAACTTTGACAACAAGGAAACTTGCAAGCTAGGGCTAAACCGTTTATCGCATGAGTCTAACCCCTCCGAAGTTTGTTGGGGATTTTTACTTCCTCCCCGGGGAGTTGTTTGCGGCATGTTGGCGGTGTTCTTGTGGGATTTCGCGCGCGCGCGCGTGTGTGTATGTATGTGTGTGTGTGTGTGTGTGTGTGTGTGTGCGCGTGTGTGTGTGTGTGTGTGCGTGTGCGTGTGTGTGTGTGTAGTCGTGTTGCGTGCTGGTGAATTGTCTTGTGTGTTTTGATGCGGTGGATGAGAAGCATGTGATGCAGCCATTGGACAGTGTAGAGATGGAGTTGGCAGAGAATGCGAGTGGTTTCAGGGCATGCTTTCCAGATGATATTTTCTGGGGTTGTATTGCGGAGGGTAAGAAGTGGTATGAGATTGGCAATTGGGATGTGTGAGGGCTGCGAGTGTGATTCATGACGATGGGAAGGATGTCAATCTCAGTGCCGGGCCAATGTTGGCGGAAGGCGTTTGCGAGGGGTGCTTTTGTTGCGGATGGATTTTGCGGTGTGCGAGAGGTTGCGGCTTAGGCAATATTCCATTTCCTGATTTCAATCTTTTCAATATAGGAGTGCCGACGTCGAGCGTTCGAGTGTCCAACGAATGTGGGTTCTAGTAGGCGGATAAAGTCGGGTTTGTGAGCGGGGGGACTAGACGAGGAGGTCCTCAAGGAGGATGGCGGGGTAAGGTGTGTGAGCATCGATAGATTTGCCTTCGTCATCGTCTACCATACAGGTAGGCATTTAGCTAAAGGGGTGGATGACAGTCGAGGGGTGTCGCGGTGAGAAGAGGGGGGGGGGGGGGGGGGGGGGGGGTCGAAGGTTTGGACGGGTTTACTATATGAGTCGGTGGTGGTGGGTTTACACCGACCTCTGTTATTACGTCCTAGTAAGGAAAGGAGGTGTTGGAGGGCACTATTGTGTCGGTCGTGTCGAAGGCCCGACATCGAGGGACAGTTACATGCCATATGACCGTTGATTTTGAATTGACCACACACGGGGCAACGTAATAAGGAGAAGTTACAATTGAGGATGCGGGTGTTGTGAACGTCCCACATGATTTTTTCCTTGTGTGTGAATTTGACATTATTGGTGAGTGAGGTGTGCTTTTGTGCAATGAGAAGTCCGCTCTGTCAGCGGTGGAACATGAAACAAGAGCACCGTGTTTAGTGGTGTGCGTGGGCCAATGGGGTGTGGGTGCGTTTGATGTTATATTTGTGGGCATTGGATTTGAGGTTGGTGTAGTGGAAAGGTGTGGGGTCGCCTGTGGCGAGGATTTGAGTGTGCATGGCCATGTCCATGTGCCGATAAACACCTCCGAACACATAGTGTAAGTTGTTTTTGGTGGGTGACCGTTTGCGACTTGGTTGGCGAGCGCATCTGTGAGGTCGTTACCTAGGGAACGGTTATGGGCTTTGATTTTGCCGAGGTGGGGTACGGATACCGGAAGTGCATGGACTTTTGAGAGTGTTTGTGATTTATCCGATTGTGTCGCGGTGGACGTGATGGTTGTAGGCGGTGGGGCAGTGCATGCAACCTTAAATGAATCGGAGTGAGCATGCGCTATCGGCTAAGAGGTGTACGTGCCCGAGATGAAGCCCGACATCGATGCCGGCTAATACGCTCGGTTAATGGTGTAGGGGGTTGGGTTGTAGATTACCATGATGTCGACTCTAGTGGCCGTGGTCGGGTGGACGGCTGCCGCTCCAAGTAGAGAGGAGCCGCCTTTCTTGGAGCCGTCGGTGTATACGAAGTCATGTCAGTTCCATACGAAAACACCTTTCGTGAGTTGTACGTTAGTGTCGCACGCTCATGGTGAGGATTTGTAAGGGGGTGAGAGGAGTTGTTGGGAGGTGCTACTTTGGTTCGGCTAAGTTGGCAACCTTACACTAATAGTAGAACATAATCTCTGGATCTAATTATACAGCGTAGAGAGAAGTAACAAGATTGTCTTAGGAACAGGGTTTCTTACAGTCTGGGTGTGGCGTAATTCTGGTCTGTACCGGTCTGGGTCTCTCTCCTCGGCCAGTAAGTCCCCGTCTTAAATATCCACGCCTCAGTTGTTCTAGAAACAGCCTTAGAACCTGTAGCTTGTGCTCCATGTTAACTAAACCAAACTATTACTAGCGATACATATTATCTGAGATTATCTGCACCGTTCATCTGACCTTATCGCACAAGCTCCAACAACTACCTGTTAATTTTAGTTTCTATCAACCCGTGTCTAACTAGCCACCCGCCGTCACGTTGGGCAGGGATAGGGCAGTATGGGGTTGCTGTTAGGGCCAACCATAGGTCTAACACCTTAGCAACCAAGGTTGTAACATAGCCGAGGGTGGGCGGGCGGCTTGGTGGTCATCATGCCGACCCGTGGGTACGAGGGGGTGAGTGAAAATCGAACCACCCGAATGTCTTTGTAATTCAAATTATTCGCCGGCTGTCACGATCGACCCCACTACCCGACGACACCACCCAACAAGCGACCCCGACCACCTACAATGGCCGTTTGGCCCACCAAGAGTGAAAACCCGACTCCCTAGTGATATTGAGCCATGCATGGGTGCGCTGTGTCGCCCCTTCACGCGTCGCCTCCGCCACTCGGGGTAGACACACGCAGGCCGATCCGGTGAGCGCGCTTTTTTTTTTTCTCCCTTTTTCGCGACTAGCACCTTCTCGTTCTCCCGATATCGACTTGTCCGGGTACCGCAACTCGACCAACAACGTAATAACTAACTCCACGTGCACCCTCGCTCTGCGATACAGCAGTGTCTGTGCCATGTCTAGGCGTGCCAACCCCACCGTCGCCCCTTCCGATGCTGATCGCAACCTGTTCGACCCCGCCCGACCACGACGTACGACTCACCCTTTACCGTTTGCCGGGCTCAACAAGACCCATCGCCAACAACTATACGATCGTGGTGCTCATATCTGGAAGAATGAGCCTGGCGTAGGCTATTTGGAGGCCGGTTTGCGTGCTGCCGAGGAGGCTGTAGTTAGTGTCCCGGCATACTACAACAACTCCCTCAAGAACGGCATTTGGCGGCGCGTTTCCGCCCTATCAAAATTGATGAAGGCCATCGACATACTCGGGCCAGAAAAAGGCGACGAGGAGAACGCAAACACTCTGGCACCCCGTGACAGCCCATGCCACACCACCTACGAGGCTGCTGAACAACGTCCGCCGCTCAACCCCATCTCTGCTACCGCTGCTGTCCGTCGGGGTGTTGGCCGGAAAGGAAAATGTGGCAGGAAGAGGAAGGAAGACCGCGTGACGGTGGCGGAGGACAAGGACAAAAGGACAAAGGGCGCTGACAACCACAAGGATTACAGGGAGGCAGTCAAGAGTGTGCTCAGGCGGGTGGTAGAAAATGCAGTTGAATGCGACCAATCTGTGCGTGCTGCGGCGACTCAAGCTCAGACAACGCTATTTAAAGATTACAACATTACTATTAGTCACTCATGGTGCCGAGCACTGATCTCAACATCTATCAAGACCAGCATACCTGTTCCAACTCCCCAAAAGACTGGCGGTACTCTAATCCCACTCGCGATTGAAGAGCGTATCGCCAGCGTTGTGCGCCGCGTCCGCAGCACAAAGCTCCCCGTTTTCCCTGACGATGTGATGGCATGGGCGACACACCTGATAAAGGGGACAGACTATGAGCAAAACTTTGATGAAGGCCAAGCATCGGAGGGATGGTACCGTGGATTTTTGCGCATACATAACTTCCTCACTGGAGCTGAGCGCCCCCTTGAGATGACACGACACGAGTGGCTAACCCTGGGCAACCTAGAAACCTACTTCGATGTGTGCGCTGAAGTGTTTGTAAAGGCCGGCGTTGCTCGTGTGAACCATGACTACAACCCGAACGTCGAGGGCAGCGAGCCAGTTTTTATTGACAAGCCGCACCTAATTGCTTCTTTCGACGAGACAAAGGTAGCACTAGACTCAACCACTACTAGCAAGGGCAAGCAAGACCGTGGGTTGCGCGCAGGGGTGGAGGATGATGGGGAGTGCTTCGTTACCAAGTCGAGCTCATGCGCCACCGTTGTGTGTGGCCGCCTCGGTACAGGAGAGGCGCTACCACCCTACACTGTATTTGCCTCTGGCAATACCTATCATCCTGCGTGGGCCCCGCAATTTTTGTCAGACATCAAGAACAATGATGGCGAGTATATGGCGTGGCGCTACGCAAGCAACGAGAAAGGCAGTCTCAACGAGGAGGGTGCTGCTGACTACGTGAGGACAGTGTTGCATCAAGCTGTGGGGTCACCACCCTCAAGGAATGACGCCCCTGGCCAGCAAGGCGTTGTGATATGTGATGGGGTGGGCACTCACATTGGCTTCGCTGTGCTTGAGACTGCCGTTGAGTTGGGCTTGGAGGTCGTCCTGCGCGTCCCGCACCTCAGTTTTCGCCTGCAAGGCGAGGACACTGTGAACTTTTCTGTGTTGAAGGTAAAGTTATTAACTCACCATATTGCTTAGTTAGTTTAAGTTTGCTTTGACATATGCAACTTATTGACATGCTATTTTATGGCACAAGCAGGCAGAATGGAGGAAGATCAAGCGCGAGACGCTTCGGGCGATCAACATCGATGAGAACGGCAACATGCGCTCACCACTTCAACCCCTCAAGTACAAACACTTCGCACAAATGTTCAAGGTGGCTTGGGACAAGGCATTCACCCGGGAGCGGAACATGAAGGGTTGGGAAAAAGAGGGTATCTTACCAAGATTCAATAGGAAGGAGTACTGGCACTTCAAGGCCGAGCTAGATGCTGCGGAAGCCAACGGAACCACCGCATCGTCCAAGGCGCGCTCCAACAACACTGAGAGGACGTCTAGTGTTGGCACCCCTCTGTGGCGGTTAGCCTCTGAAAGCTAAACGCTAGCACAAATCAGTTCTAGTCTGTCTAGTCTTGTTGCTGCAAGATGGCAAAATGCTGTTGTCGAAAGGCAATTGATGAAAGATGTTTCACTGCTGTACTTGGGCAGTATATGTTGTAAATGAACAAAGGAATTGTTAAATGGTTCTGTCACCTCCCTCTACTGCACTGGGCTTAAATAGGTTTCAGCCCAGACTAATTGCGCCTGCAAGCTTCGCTTACGTGTCAGGCGTTAGTGCTATCCAACCGTCGCCTTCTGTCCTCGGGACATGGCCTTTCAGCTTCCTCGGTATTACGACGCAGCTCCTTCTGCATTGAAGAGCTTGTTCTGGCGCGTCGTCTTCTGGCTAGTTAGACTAATTATGCATATATGTACGTACCGGGAGGTATTAGTCGTACTGTAGCATCAGCACCATTATAATATTGCAGTAGCGACGTACCCACGAATATACGTCCGTCCGATGGAAAAGCACGAATTGGAATCCGTAACGAGTACCTGTACAATGTCCTGCAATGTACTGTTGCAGGACTGTACTCGTCACACTCGTACCCTCCCCCTCTTGACAGATCAATGAGGCCGCCGCGAGGCAGACCTCCGTGGTTCTTGGCTCCTTTACTGAAGCAATTACTGGGACTCAGGAATGCGCGCTGGGAAAGCGTGCATGAAATCAATGTAGGCCTGAGTCTTGGCGAACTTGCGCCATTGGGGCGTCTCCAAGAATTCTTGTAACGCAATTGTTCGATGCACCTCGTTCAACCGGTGCCAGACAGGTGGAATGTCGTCATCACTGAAGTGCGTCATGAAGAGCAAATATTTGCCTCGTCGTCCAGGTAGAGACTTGATGCACACAACATATATGTGCGAAACGTCAAACTCCTCATCGTCTCCTTCAGGTACAGTCACAGGAACAGCTGGTCGTAGCGAAGCGGTAGAGCAGGGTCGTAAGTTGTTAACATGGAACACAGGATGTAAGCGTACTGTCGCTGGTAATTTCAATCTGTAACTGTGTTTTCCAATCTGCTCCTCCACTGAAAAAGGTCCGAGCTGTCTGTCTCTGAGTTTCCTGTTCGGTTGTCCTCGAAGAAAAAGGTTTGCTGTGACGACTGACACCTTGTCTCCTTTAGCAAAATGTGGCGCCATAGACGGTTCTGTGCGTGCCTGCATCTCGTCCTTATGTAGCTGTAATACTGAGCGTACCAGAGTGTGCACCTCCTGTAACAATTTTAACCGTTCTGTTGCGTCTTGGGAAATTGGTATCGATGGTCGCATGCTGAAGAGCAGGTCAGGAGGCTCCTCAGGAGAGAAACCAAAGTTAGCCTCGAACGGTGTGTGCTCAATTCCGAGTGCACGCGAAGCATTGTACGCAAACTCCACTTGCGGTAAAAGTGTCGACCAATCAGAGCCATCATAGCAACAGAAGCAACGAAGAAGCTGCTGAAACGTGCTGTTCACGCGCTCTGTGAGTCCGTCTGTTTCTGGGTGTCGGCTGGTAGACATGTTCAGACGCGTTCCAAGGCGTCTCCAAAGAGTCTGCCAGAAGGCGCTGACAAATTTCGGATCACGGTCGCTGATTAGCACACGGGGAAGTCCATGTAAGCGGTAGATTCCCTGTAAAAACAAAGTTGCAGTTTCTTCGGCAGTAATCGACTCTGTACATGGCAGAAAATGGGCCATTCGAGTTAGATGGTCCACTACAATCAGCACACTGTTAAAGCCATTGCTCTCAGGCAAGTGTGTCAGGTAGTCAAGACCAACTGTGTGCCACGGTCTGGGTGGAACAGGTAATGGGTAAAGAGTCGCAGCCATCTGCGGTCGAATCTTCGCTCGTCGGCACACGACGCAGCGTTCACAAAAATCTTTCACGTCTTGGCGGATTCGTTTCCACCAGAATCTGTCGAGTGCCTTAGCAAGAGTGCTAGCAACTCCTCTGTGACCAGCTGACGAACTTTCGTGCAGCTCTGTGATCAATCTCAGTCGGAGCTCAGAGTTCTGTGGAATACAGAGGCGATTGAGACGCCAAAAGTACCCATCTCTGGCTTCTATCCGGCTGTCTCTTGTCCACTCACCATCGTCCCCATAAAACGAATCCTGTGAGAACCCCTCGCGAATGAGATCAGCGAACTCAGGGCTCAGCTGCAACGCTTCAACAGTCAGTAAATTTAACTGTGCGTCTTCAAACAGCAGCTGGGACTTCCGTCGTAATTCTCGATCTGACGGAACCTCGCCATCCCAAAATAAGGGTACTGTGGCCTGAGGTACGAAGTCTGGACGCCGGCTTAACGGGTCGGCTTCGTTCAAAGCTCCCTTGCGATATGCAAGTGTCATCGAGCCCACAAACGGTTGCAAATCCCGCAGGTATCTTGCTTGCCGCTTGTTCAGCCTGTTGTTCGGTTGCCTGAGCAGATGTCGCAGTGTGTCGTGGTCTGTTACGACAAGGAACTTAGAACAGCCTTCAAGATAGCACCTCCAATGCTTGACAGCTTCGCATACGGCCAAAGCTTCTAAGTCGTACGCAGAGTAAGTGTTACCACGCTCAGCTGGATTCAACTTACGCGCCCAGTAAGAGACTGGTTGAAGACCGCCTCCTTGGTCTTGCAACAGGACTGCTGCAATCCCCACTGTTGAAGCATCTGTAGCCACGGTGAACGTCGCGTCCGAGCCGACCTCCGGAAGGATCAGGCATGGCGCGGAAATGAGCCGTAACTTGAGAGTCTCAAAGGCTTCCAAACAGGCAGGCGTCAGCGTAACCTTCTGTGGCTGGGACTTCCGCAGTAAGTCCGTCAATGGAGCCGTAAGGTCGCTAAAATGGTGTATAAATCTCGCATAGAAGTTGCAGAACTGTACGAAACTGCGAACCTCCTTCTGCGTCTTGGGCACTGGCCAGTCTGCAACGGCCTCGACTTTCTTTGTGGAAACCGAAATTTTCCCGGCTGACACAGTGTAGCCCAGATACTCCATTTCTTGCAATCCGAAGAAGCATTTCTTAAGGCGTAATTTCAGCCCTTCCTCCTTAAATCGCTGTAGCACCAGACGTAGATGCTGCAGGTGCTCCTCCAGTGTCCGGCTATATATACAGACGTCATCCAGGTAGACTGTCACGAACTTATGTAAAAAGTCGCGAAGAATGTCGTTCATCATCCTCTGAAATGTAGCTGGTGCATTACACAGCCCAAACGGCATGGCGACCCATTCCATTAAGCCATCAGGGGTCTGAAAAGCCGTCTTATGAACGTCCTGATCACGCACTCGAACTTGCCAGAATCCAGAAGCGAGGTCGAGGTGTGTGTAAAAATTCGCGTCCTTAAGTTCGTCCAATGTGTCATCCACTCTCGGAAGTGGGTAGGCGTCCTTACGCGTAACCTCGTTAAGACCACGGTAGTCAATGCACAGACGTAGCGAGCCATCAGCTTTCCGCACAAAAAGAATTGGCGAGCCAAACTCACTGTAGCTGGGACGGATCAGACCAGCTTCTACTGCGTCTTTGAGCTGTCGATTAAGCTCAGCGCGTTCTGCTGGAGACAGTCGGTTCAGACGTTGACGTCGCATCGGGCCAGTTGTTTCAATGGGATGGTCCCACTGTCGGCTTACAGGTGGAGAGTCGACAGGTTGCAGTAACTCCGGGAAGTCATCGAAGAGTATAGACCGGAAGTTGTCACGTTGTTCTGCCGTTAGTTCCTCTCCAGTGTGAAAATCTGTCGACTGTTCGGCGGCTGACGTAAGTTCAATGACGTAAAATTCAGCATGACGTCCCCTGCTGCGGCGCGTCTTGCGCATCAGCTTCTGAACTTTCGTAGACGACAGGAGTAGACACTCAGGGCGTCGTTCCTCAAGTGTAGTCTCCACTGCTGAGCCGTCCATTAGCGTAAAAATTCTGGTTGTACCAAATTGTAAAGAGGCATGTTCGTCATCAAGCCATGGTAAACCCAGGATTAAATCAGCTGTGCGTAAATCACGTAGAACGTAAAAAGTCCGCTGAAATTCGTGTCGAGCCAGCTCAAAAGTGACGTCACAGACTGTCGTAGAAGTCACTCGTTGTCCGTTAGCGAGTCGAACTGGAGTCTTACTCGCAGACTTCCGAGTCTGTAAAGCAAAGCGTCGTACAAAGTCCTCTGACACAAAATCAAGTGTCGCAGCGCAGTCCACTAATCCAGAAATTTGGTGTCCGCCATCAGGAGTTTTCACAGTCAGCTCAGTTCGAATTAACGGGCGAGCTTCCGTGAGGTCAGTCAGTAGTGCTGTAGCTGGCGAAGAAAATTGTTGCAGCGTAGCGATGGACTGGTCCGAGTCGTCTGCTGGTACAGGTACCGAGTCGGGTAGATCAGGTACTGTAAGTTCCGGTGAGTCGTTAAACGCACAATCTGCGTCGACTAACCACAGCTGTACAAGCCAAGGAGCTGGAGCAACCACCTCCTGTTGCGCTGGGTTGTCCAGTGACTGACGTGTAAAAAGCTGTGTCCTTGCTGGGAATTCTTGAAAAAGTTTCCAGTGCTTAGTCACCTGAGTAAATTTCGCCCACTTTGGTAGTACAAAAACAGCCATCGTAGATGTCGGAGATGTTCGACGACAATTCTCAAAATGCTGCGCAATCCGCTCAGCTATCTCCCAGGGTGGGTTGATGAACACCCGTTCTCCTGTTAAGTCTCTGTCTAGAATCGAGTCACTCGGCGAACAGTGAGGTAAGTCACCGTGCGAGTTAAGACCTTCATCATCAGCACATCCCTCCAACGTGAAGTTGAATCGTGCATGCAGAGGGTCAAAGACTGAGTCAACCAGTTTCCAATCAACTGAACGTCTGGTTACAGTTTTACGACTCTGTCTCTGCTTAGTCTGACGACGACGACCTGCTACTTGCGTTACAGGTGTCGCAACTGTAGTCGATGGAGATGTCGAAGGTGTGTCGACGACCTCTGTCGCTAACAGTGTCTCAGAATGAACAGTAGATGTAGCCGGCTGCTCCAGTTCATTTGTAGAACAGCCTTGCCACCATCATTGCTTCTTAGGTTGCATCGGTGCCTTGCCTTTGAACTCCGGGCATTGGAACAAGCGGTGTCCCTTCTTGTGGCACTTGAAGCAGAGTCCTTCGTCCATGTGTCGCTGACGCTCCTCAGCTGTCATTGCGTTTGCGAGTGAATTAAAATCTTCGCGGCCGGATGTCTGACCACGTCCACCATTGTTGCCTCCACGACCACCAATGTTACCACCACGTCCACGTCCGCGGCCACGTCCACGGCCACCTTTGTTACGTTTCCAGACGTTAGCAGCCTCTTCGAGAGGGTCCTCAAAATTGCGCTTGCGTGTAGGCTGAGTAGACGGTCCAGCAGCAGACCTCGCATTGCCCAGTTCCGGCGAATCTGTCACCACGTTGTTCAAAAAGTTTTGTAGCTCCACTAGCGTAGTCTGGTATCCAAGTTGAGCTCGGTGTGACTTAGCCAGTTTCTTGAGTGCATCGTTCGCCAGGCCATTAATGAAGCGTACGCACTGTACTTCAGCTGTCAGGTTTTGACGAGAGCGACGTAAGTAGTCGTTGTACTGTTTAGTGTAAACCGCGTAACTCATCGTATTGCTCTGCGTGAAGCTTAGCAAAGCGTTAATTGCGTCGTCCTGAATATTCGGAAGAAACGTAGACTTGCGTAACTCCGTAACAAGCTCGTTGTAGGTAGATGGAATTGGAGGCTGATTTTTCCGGTTCAACCACCACCCACCTAAGTGTCCAGCAAACTGTGAAGTAACCCAGAATACTGCATCGTACGAGTCAGCTGAAATTCCAAGCATAATAAAACGCTGAGGCTGTGCTTCAAGCCAATCCTCCAGTACATGGGGTATCTGACGGTCTGACCATTCTGGTACGGTGAAGTAATTGCAGCCTTACGCTGAGTCTCCGTGAGGGTCACAGAAAGTCCAGCCAAGTTGTGGGTAGGCATCGGCATTCCCACTCGTAAATCCGTAGGTCCTTCACCAGTAAGCCGATTAATGTGTCCACGAATCAGTAGCCATACAGAACCAGAGTCGACCGTCGTAAACCGGGTGTACATGTGGAACTGTCTCGGGATAGACGTGTCGTCATGCATGACTGGATTATGTTGTGTGATCGCTCGATAAAAAGATTCCCACTGAGTCACGTAACCGAAGTGAAGTAATTCACTCTTGTGCTTCTTAGCACGAAGTAACCCCGTCTGTGAGGGCGTAAGTGTCAGACCGTCAATGTTGATGGATTCCGGGACGACGTAAGTATCATCCGGATTAATTGTCGACTGTGCCAAAACAGCCTGCTCGACCTGAGCAGGTGTACGTAAATTGTTCGTACCAAACAGGACAGGAATAGAAGCCGAGTACACGTAAACAAGCTGTCGTCCTTGAGGTAGTGTAACGTTAACATGTTCACCACTCAACAGCGTCAAATCCTCCGATGTCAAAGCAAGACCGGTCTCCTCATGTAACTCGCGAATAGCAGCGTCGACAGGCTCTTCATTAGGTAAGACAGAGCCAGCTGGGAACCAAGTTTTACCAGAACGAGGCTCTCGCTGAAACACCAACTTCAAATCCGACGGTTTAGTTCCTCCAACGTGAATTACCAACACGACGTAATGTCCGGGTCCGAGAGAAGCCATCTCAACTCAATCAAGCAACGTCGAGCAGATCAATTAGCAACGAAAGCGTGCGTCGACCAAAGAGCTCCGAAACCAGTGTGGCGGTTAGCCTCTGAAAGCTAAACGCTAGCACAAATCAGTTCTAGTCTGTCTAGTCTTGTTGCTGCAAGATGGCAAAATGCTGTTGTCGAAAGGCAATTGATGAAAGATGTTTCACTGCTGTACTTGGGCAGTAGATGTTGTAAATGAACAAAGGAATTGTTAAATGGTTCTGTCACCTCCATCTACTGCACTGGGCTTAAATAGGTTTCAGCCCAGACTAATTACGCCTGCAAGCTTCGCTTACGTGTCAGGCGTTAGTGCTGTCCAACCGTCGCCTTCTGTCCTCGGGACATGGCCTTTCAGCTTCCTCGGTATTACGACGCAGCTCCTTCTGCATTGAAGAGCTTGTTCTGGCGCGTCGTCTTCTGGCTAGTTAGACTAATTATGCATATCTGTACGTACCGGGAGGTATTAGTCGTACTGTAGCATCAGCACCATTATAATATTGCAGTAGCGACGTACCCACGAATATACGTCCGTCCGATGGAAAAGCACGAATTGGAATCCGTAACGAGTACCTGTACAATGTCCTGCAATGTACTGTTGCAGGACTGTACTCGTCACACCTCCTTACACGGAGGGCAGCACCAGCCGCGCCACTGAAGTTCAACTTCTACTGTTGGGCGGGGGGTCTACGCCAACCACTTCAGAGCAGCAAGGCAAGCAACCTCCGATACCCTTTCCTCACCACCTGCAAGTGGAGGTGGACCGTGCCTCAGCTGGCCTACCCAACGTCAGCCGGCTTGCCACCATGAGCAGGGAAGAGATCATGGAGGCTTACCTTTGGCAGGGCGACGTCTTCAACAAGATGAAGACCGTCCTCCACCCGACCGCCGACGAGGGTGAAGCGGACGACGACAACGTGCACCCGAACGCCGACGAGGGGGAGGGCAAGAGCGGGCGGGTAACCGCAAAGAATATGTGGTCACGCCAAGGCAGCGCTACTGGCGAAGAGTCTATTGCGTTGAAACGCGCCCAAGACCTAGAGAAAAAACGCAAGGCAAGCGATAAGGCACAAAAAGAGGAGGCAAAAAACGCAAAAAGGCGGAAGGCGGTGGTCGAGGCTGTTACCCACGCCATCACCGTTCTTGAGACCATCGCCGCCCGTGGCCTCGGCACGGTTGATTCCCTTCAAGTAAAAGACTTGAAGGCACTGCTACAACACGACGACCCCGAAGCTCCGGAGGCTAAGGGAAGCAAGGCCGACCTCAAAGATAGGGTCCTCGCGTTGGCCAGCGTGAACCAAGCGGTAGCTAGATTCGCGGCCGAGCGAGCGACTCTTGCGCCCGCCGTCCCCGCCGAGACACAGCAAGCGCCATGTACGGCCGCCCCCGCCGCCATCCACCCCGCCATGGCCGCCCCCGCTACCTTATCGCCCCCGGCAGACCTGTGCCCCCCACTGATGGGTGAAGTCTCCGTGAGTGCCCTTAGCGAGGCCCACCCTAACTAGCGTAATGGGCGAGGTCTTGGCGCTGCCCGGGTACAGGTACAGGTATATTTTGCGCGGGGCGCGCGGCTAGTAATTAAAAAATTGTCACGTTCGACCGCCCTACACAGCCAATTTTCAGGGCCCTCACACAGGCTGGAAAAACTACTGCATGCAGCACTACATTAAATGGGTACGTGAGGCATCTCACAAAGTATGCCCTGCTTGGGTATGGGACTCATTAGCGGGCAAGGACCTGACCTTTGGGTAGGTTTTGTAGTCCATCATGACGGCCCTGTGCTAGAAACTAAAATTAACAGGTATCTCTAGAGGGCCTCGAGAGACGAACTTTCTAGAAGAGATAGTTCTAGTAAATCTGTACTGTCCGGGGAAAATACGGCGATACAGTGGTACTGCCCTGATGACAATCAGATTGGTTTTAAATCTAGAGGTTTGCAAAACTTACTTACATATGTGACAGAACGCAAACCTGAACGGTAAAGCGTTACTGTAAAAGCGGCGCGTCTCACCCAGTCCTCGAGGTGACCCTCGAGGACTGAGGAAACGCCTAGCGCAACGCCCCATGCCCTGCCCCTAGCAGCACTAGCTAGCGGCAGCCCCTTAAGCCGGTGCAACCCCCGAGCACTGGCACTCTCTGCTTTGCGCTCGCCCATCTGGCTCGCGCAATTGCAGTCTCGACTCTCGTAGTCGAGCAGGGTGTCAGTTTTACATCGCCTCATGCGCACTCGAGCGTCACGAGACACTTCCCCCCGTTCTAAGTCGCCGTCTAACATCATGCAGCCTGAGCCGTCGTCCTCCGCCCCCGGAGTCGACCCCCTCCCCTCTGTAATCGAACAGCGTACCTCCGAACAGATTCAAAGCGCGGTTTCGGCCCTCGAACTCCGATTGGCTGAGCAGATTCAGGCGTCTAACACCGCCTTACTAGCCCAGCTCGAACGTTTAACAGGCCCGACCGAGCTTCCGAATCAACAGCAGTCCATTCCCCCTGACGCGACCATTGCGACTGAGGGTGGTAAGGCAGCCCCTGAGCAGCCTATCGACCTGCTGAACGACGACCCCGAGCTCCACGAGCCCGAATTCGTCGATTTTGCCTCCTACGGCAAACTCATTCCGGCCGGTTTGGAACGACCCCCTCGCGACATCGACGAACCTCGTCTGTGGACGCTAACGGACGACACGGCCCGCTTCCTCAACGACCGGAAATCTCAAGCGGGGTACGACGAGTACCTCCACCTCGGGTGCTATGCCTTCTTCGACAGCTGCGCCAACGCGGCAATCAGCGAGGCTTTGGACACGCTGTCAACCGGACCTCCTCTACCAGCGGAGCAGGCGACGGCCGTTGCCCTCATCCGAGCGGGTCATCGCACCCACACAGCGACGGAGGGGGCCGCCCGTACTCGACTGGGCTTCCTCCGCCTCACCAAGGGCGGACAAACGAGCTCGGATTCGGACCGAGTGTTCGCAGAACTTGCCCACGAGCGTTTCTGCCGCCCACGCCCTACCGCGGTCTCGAGCGCACTGGACGAGCTACGCCAAGCGTTCGTCGATCGGACCCTCGAAGTCAGCCTACATGCCGCCAGCAAAGCAGCTGCTGGAGCAGCGTTCGCTCGCGTCACGCCGGACAAGCCCCCCGGACAAGACGCCAAGGCCAAGAAGGCAGCCGCCGACAAGCGCAAGGCCGCAGCAGCAGCAGCAGCAGCTGCAGCGTCCGGGACTAAACCCATCGACGGAGCGAAGGCCACCAAAAAATGATGGTGTGACCCGCCGCTCCGATTCCTGCTCCCCGTCCTCCAACTACATGCGTCACCGCGTGCGGCTAAGATGGCGGGAGTGGGAGCATATCGGCGCGAGCGGTCAAGTCGTGAACTGGATCCGCCATGGCGTGCGGGTCAAGTTCAAAAACGGCCTACGTCCCCGACCTTTCAACCACGGTGTCTCCATGAAGGACGCCACTCAACCTCAACTCGACTTCCTAGCTACGGAGCTTCCACGCTTCGAGGCCTGCGGAGCCTGGGAGCGCGCCTCCAACCCTCGCTACGTCTCCCGAATGTTCCTCGTCCCGAAACCCGGTATAAACAAGTGGCGGCTTATCATCGACCTCCGCGAACTCAACACCTACTGCGCGGAGTTCAAGATGTCGTGCGAGACCCTCAAGCACTTACGCCACTTGTCCCGCCCAGGCGACTACTTCGTCTCCCTCGACCTGGCGGACGGCTACTACACGCTATGACCGCCGGCTCCGAGACGCCATACAAACCGTCACGACGTTTCCTCCGCAACGTCCGATGGCGCGGAGTACGACTGCTACCTTACATGGACGACTTCCTGTTCATGGCCAGTTCGTACGACGCAGCTCTACTGCTACGCGACCGCATCGAGACCCTCCTCAACCGGCTAGGCCTCCAGCGCAATCCCGACAAAGGCTTGTGGCAGCCCACCCAAGTGGGCACCCACCTCGGCATGACAGTCGACCTCCTCAAAGGCGAATTCCGAGCCCCGATCGACAAGCTACAGGCCCTCGCGAAACAAGCTTCAGCGTTACTCGGCCGCGCAGCTACTTCCGCTCGGTGGCTACCCGCCAGACAACTCGCGGCGTTTGCTGGCAAGGCACAGTTCCTCTACCTCGCCATCGCACCAGCCCGTTTCTTTCTGCGCGAACTACACTGCGTGCTGGCTACGCGAACTGGATGGGGCGGACGTGTACGGATGACACATCAACTACGCCGCGACCTCGAGTGGTGGCGCACTGTGCCCAACCAACACAACGGCCGCTCCATCTACAAACCGATCGAGACCGCGTACCTACACGCCGACTCAAGTGGTTACGGGTGGGGCGCCGTCCTGAACGACAACCCTGCCTACCAAGCCCGCGGGTTTTGGTACGACGACGACCGCCAGCAACACATCACCTGGAAGGAACTCCGCGCCGTTCGTCTCGCGATCGAGTCCTTTTTGCCACAACTCCGAGGCCGACACGTTCTACTACACGAGGACAACACAGCCGTCGTGGCTACGCTCTCCAAGTTGACTACGCGCTCACCGGTCATGATGACCGAATTGCGCAGGCTCTGGCACTTACTCGACGTCAACGACATCCGCATCCGGCCCCGCTACATCCGATCAGCGGCGAACATCTGGGCCGACAGCTTAAGCCGGGAGCTCGACCGCGACGACTGGCAGCTCAACCCTCGAATATTCGACTACCTTCAGTCAACGTGGGGACCACACTCCATCGACCGCTTCGCGTCAATGGAAAACGCTCAACTCCCACGTTTCAACGCCCGGTGGCGCGACCCCAAATGCGAGGACGTCGACTGTCTACACCTCCCGGACACCGCATGGCAACGAGAGATAAACTACTGCAACCCCCCGTGGTCAGCCCTTCCCGACCTCTGTGCAAAACTACGCCAATCAGGAGCAGCGGCTACCGTGATCGCCCCGTACTGGCCTCACGCACCGTGGTTTCAAGACCTCCACAGCTCAGCCGTCGAGACTATTCACTACCCCCCGTCGCGAGACCTGTTCTTTCCCGGTCGGCTAGGCTCACGCGAGGGGGTCGGACGGCCAGGATGGAGCGTCGTGGCCTTTCGACTGCCACGCCGGCCTGGCTCCACACCCGCAGGGGCGCAATAGGACGCACGCTACGGACTGCAAACGCCAGCCTCACAGACCTACGCGCAATGGTTACGCAAGCGAACAAGCCCGCAAGGCCTGCCCGCTACTCCTTACGGACACCCGACGCACACGCACCGTGGACTGCTAGCATGACTACCGGACTGCGAAACCTGTTGGGCACCGACCTCATCGGTACCACTGCGCTACACCTGTTAAGCAGCTCCTTAGCCCCGACCACGTACGCCAACTACGACAGCGGCTTGCGTCAATTTGCCGCGTTCTGCCACGAGGAAAATATTCACCCGCTACAGGCTACTACTCAATCGGTCGTTCGCTACACGGCCTGGTTGGGAATGCAAGGTACTGTCGCTGCCGCATCGCTACAACAGTACTACTCGGCGATCAACAAGTTTTTCCGCGACCACCAACAGCAGCCTATCGCCGTCGGCGAACTCTTAGCCGACGCGCGTCGCGGACTCGAGATGCACCAGCAACGACTACAGGCGGCGGACTCGCGCCTACCGTTACCAGCTCCGCTCGCCCTCTCACTACTCACCGCGGCCGCTACGCTCAGTACGCACCTCAAGTGGACTCCTACTTCCCGCCACCTCATCGCTCGTTTTCGAGCGCTGCTGGCAGTGTGCACTACCTATGCGTTTTTCTGCCGGGCCGAATCGGGAGTCAGGTGTTTATCAGGCGACCTTGTCGTCGACCGACCTTCGCAGAAAATCTGGCTTTTCATACGCAAAGCTAAGGGCGATCAGAGACGCAGCGCGGTCGACAAGCCTATCCTTGCCATCCCAACGACTGCCAATCCGGTGCTAGCCGACCTACTGGAATATTATTGCACTCAGCGGACCGCCTACTGCAAGAAATTCTACGACAGCTCCCCTCCCGCCGCACTATGGAGTTTCGTACCTTACGAAAACTCCAGCGACTGGCAAGCAGCTGCGACTCTCTCCGCCTGGCTCCGCGACGCATGCGACGCCGTCGGCGCCACACCTCCGAGCGGATTTAAATGGACATCGCACAGCCTCCGTAAAGGGGCGGCCTCCGCCGCTAGTTGCATCGGGACCCCACTCCACGTCGTCAAATACATGGGTGGTTGGGCCAAGAACAGTTCTGTCACAGAAGGGAAATACATCGACCCTACCATGACCCCATCTCCAGCGGCTTGGCAGTACTTCGGCTGGCTCGTCCCCGCTAAACCGCTTCATCAAGACTAGGCTGCGCTAAACCTCCGGTTTATTACATACTGGCAAAACGTGCCCTCGGGTAAATAGTCAGATTGGTTTTAAATCTAGAGGTTTGCAAAACTTACTTACATATGTGACAGAACGCAAACCTGAACGGTAAAACGTTACTGTAAAAGCGGCGCGTCTCACCCAGTCCTCGAGGGGACCCTCGAGGACTGAGGAAACGCCTAGCGCAACGCCCCATGCCATGCCCCTAGCAGCACTAGCTAGCGGCAGCCCCTTAAGCCGGTGCAACCCCCGAGCACTGGCACTCTCTGCTTTGCGCTCGCCCATCTGGCTCGCGCAACCCACCCACCCAACCCATAATTAGCGCTAATCTTCCCCCAGGCCAGGCCTGTGGTGGTCTTTTGGCAAAATTGTAAGCAAGCTGACATCTTTGGCAAAACGTGCCCTCGGGTAAATATCGCTAAGTTTTTTTAGATACAGGTACCATGTATGTCGATATCGCTAAGTTTTTTTAGATACAGGTACCATTTAGAGGAAATAAATAATGTCGGTTACTAGAGCACTAAGCTAAATGGGCTAGGATATGACATTTGTGGGGGAGGTAGCAATTGGCGGCTGAGTTTGGTGTGCTTGATTCGAATAATTGTAGGGGTGACGTAATGAGGTGTGGAAGGGAAGATGTGTGTCACGCGTTGATTTAAGTGTGTTGTGTAACGCAGTGAGTGCTGAGTATGAGGGCATGTTGGCCATGGCAAGGGGTTTAGCTTAGAGAAAAACGTCAACTTTCCAACGTGTTCCGACGGGCGTTGGCGTGGGGATGCCAAGATATTGTTCCGGGGGGGAGAGGGTAGGCGCGTTGTTGGAGAGGGTATACATGTGATGTGTGTATACTTTGAATTTATGTACTTGGAGTGGCGGTATGGTGTGTGTTCCCAACGGGAGAGGATGAGGAGTGTGGCGTCAAGGGAGTGGGGGGAGGTATAGTGGACATTTGTGATGGCGTGTTCCATGGCACGGCAAATGCATTCGTGGTCGTATTCAAGATTAGCGATGTTGGTGCCGTGCCAAGTGTGTGGCTAGGGCGTTGCTTTCGTTGGATGGGAAGACGCCGTCTTCTAGGTATAGTGAGTAGTATGTGTGGGAGTGCAGTGATTTGTTGAGGGGATTTGAGTAGAGTTCGGTTTGTGTGTGGAAAACTATATTTCACAAGGCTGTGAGGAGGTCCTCTACTTCTCCCTAGTGGCCCATCGGTTGCGTGTGGTTGTGGCCGTGGCGGATGAGTGGATTCCCGAACATGTGCCAAGCCTTCTAATGAAGTGATAGACCTCCTCTGCAAAAGTATGGCGCGGTTGAGGTCCGTTGGAATAGTTGGTAGAAATTTTGGGTGCGGGGGGCCGAGAGGATTCTGACACTGTGGTCGTATGGGTTGCAAAGGATGGCTATGTGTAGAATGGTGGGTAGGTGTGTATGGTAAATTTATTACCTATGGGTAGCATGTCAAGGTCGGGGTTGACGGGGTCATGGTTGAAGGTGATGGAGGGTGCGTCCAAAGGGTAGGTCCAAGGATGCGAGAGGTGGCTGGGATAAAACCGTTGTCAAATGTTGTGATGTGGAGCCGGAGAGGGTCGTATAGATGGTGTCCTAGAGTTGAAAATAAGGAGCACGCTGGACGTCGTGTAGGCGCGGGTGAGGTCGTATGTTTGTCCACGTTCACGCATGTCGCATCTCCATGTTGCAAGACAAGGGGCGGGGCGGCAGTGGGAGAAAACATGGAGGTGCGAGCATGTATTGCATGGGGTAAGGGGTAAAGGGGGTTGGTGTGGAGGGGGTCATGACAAATTGAGCAATATGAGGAGGGGAGGGGGATACCAGAGTGGGCGTGGAGGAGAGTAGTCATAATCCTTCGTCGTGGTGAAATTGAATGTGCAATTCCGTGAGACGGTCCGGAGTCCATTCAACCATGTACTGAGTTTGGCCGTGTTTAGATTCCTTGTGTTTGGAGAGAGTGCGTGTGACGTCGCAAGAGGGATAGGTAGACTCCAATGGTGAGAGGTATTCCGAGTCTATGTGTTTAATGGAGGGGATGCGTGACGAGGCGTTGGGGCGGGTGGTCATATGCCATAGGTGAGCATTGGGCTAGAATGGCGTAGGTAGGGGCCGTGGAGTGGGAGCAACGAGAAGTGCACTTCAGTAGGCTGAATAACTTGTTTGGGGGTGTGCTGGGTGAAGGGTAGGCGGCTATGGGTGGTGTTGAGGGGTTCTGTGAGGACTGCGACTAAGAGACGTATGGGGACTGAGAGGGAGTCGCGTGCGCCTTCTAGGGAGGTTGCGATTTTGCATGATTTGAGCATGACGGATGAGATGGTGGCGCTGAAGAGGAGTTTTGGCCATGATGATAACTAGCTGTCTTGTACATAAGCACTAGGCATCGGGGTGCTAGTGCTAACAACTTCCCCCGAAACTTCCGACGGTGGCTGGCGCGCAGACTTCGTAGCTAAAGCTCGATCAAACAACGAGCACATTAATCAGTCCCTTCCCGCGAAATGCAACGGATATATTTCCAAAGCTACAAATCGACAACATTGAGCGCACCAAGTTGCTTCCATTCGCCAAGCTCGCTCTCGCGTTTTTTAACTGCACCTCGGCTGGAGTCTAGGCGTGTTACATATCGTCTCGGCAACGGTGCCCTTGCGTTTCTGGCTTAGGGCCCGCCTACAACGGGCCGCCTAGGCGAGCTCCATGACATGTCACATAATCACGTTGACGCCGTCTTTTCGCCATATGTATCATACTCGGTCTAACACCATCCCGCACCCTCTCCACTCTTCTCTCCCCCGTTGCTTGTGTATATTGCCATCTATCGGTTCAAATTATGAGTGGTGCATTCGAGTCGGCAGGTGCTGATAGGTCCGATTACGTTCGGGCCACTTCATTTATTGACCACTAAGCTCGATGCATCGGAGATGCTTCGGTCACTACCGCTCACTCTTAGTTAGTGATGGCTTTTGCGGAAGTCACATCGGAGGTTCGTGGCGCTCTCGGGGTTGGCGTCGATGCTCTCACGGAGCCCGCGATGCTAGTTTGACTCCTCAACGGCAACGACGGCCTCCCTGCGGATGTAGGTGTCTTGCAACACCACGGCATCCGAGAACTTGCTCTTGAAGCCGTGGTTTCCGGTTTACTCGGAGCCTCTAGTCACTCGTCTCCCGAAGTCGCTCTAAGTCGTGATGAGAGGGCCAAATTCGACAAGTACTCGAGGTGACGAGGAGTCGCCCCGGCATCCGCTTTATTCCGTTTGCGGTCACGGAATTAGGTGCTCTCGGGGCCCACGCCACGGCATTTTAAACAAAGCTTGCTATGCAAGCAACCGCCTCTAACGGGGTGCATGTGGACAAGTTTTTGGCCCCCTTGCACCAAAAAAGTCTTTTGCCGTTCATGTCGCTCACGTAGTCGACGTCTTACGCGTGATGTCCGCCAAATCCGAGGCCGCTTCTTCATCGGTTGGAGTTCTTTCTTTCGTCACGGCGTCGTCTCCGTGCGTCCTCGAATCCTAG
This sequence comes from Tetraselmis chui, assembly GCA_026401115.1. Taxonomy (NCBI): domain Eukaryota; kingdom Viridiplantae; phylum Chlorophyta; class Chlorodendrophyceae; order Chlorodendrales; family Chlorodendraceae; genus Tetraselmis; species Tetraselmis chui. The sequence goes on from JAPMLY010000988.1 coordinate 79,344, forward strand.
CGCGGCGTGTGAGGTGCCGCTTGTCGCCTCCATGTGTTGCGTTTTCAGAGTTGCGTGCAAGTCTTTTTGTGTTACCTTGTGTTTTTTCTCATAGGTTAGTGCACAATGTAGTGCTGCTTTCTTTTGCCGTCCCTACCTCGCAGTCCGTGACCCTCTTATCACTCTTGCTTCCCCCTCTTTTTCTCTGTCCCCGCGTTTGTATACTGCGTTTTGTAATTGAATCAATAGTAGGTATATAAGACGGCTTTTGGTGATACATCTGCTGTGGTTTTTCCCTCGTCCTTTTTCCTTTAGGGTTTCCGCGGCCATTTCTACACTCCTCCACAAAAGTCCGGACATGCATTATGTTAAGCATAAGCTAGTCAAGAACACGCTCCCCTCTCACCACGTCAAGCACGACGATACCCGAGTACCACCCAATTGTAGGAGAGCCGAGAAGCAAGCAGTAAGCCGCCATCCGGGGTGGTTAGACCTCAGCTTAAAGCGGGTGTTGTCGGTGGAGTGTGTCGAATTAAGCCCATAAACTCCCGAGAAATTGTCTGAACTGCACACGTCATTCTGAGCACCACGCTTGGGGATTGCTCAAGCGCTCATACCAAGCTGCATACTTCTCTGTGTTCCACATAACTGTATTTTTGGGGGGTTTTTGGAGGGGGTTTGGAGGCGTGGGTGCCGTGTTCAATACGCGAGGTTTGGTTTGCGGGTGTGTGAATAGAGCACGGAAGTTCACGCCGCTGGCACGGGTGAGTTTTTGGAAAGCAGGCGAGCAAAAACGCACATGACGCAGGTTTGGATAAACCGTGCACGCTGTAAACATGCGAGGGCGATTGGCTTAGGGGAGGGGCGCGGTCCAACTTGGCCGTTAGGGACGCATCACGTTGACGGTGGTGTTTGGAATGCTTGGGTATGTGCTTGTGCCAACCACACCCGCCCCACACGTGGCACGCGTCGGGAATTGGGCTCGGAGGTCAATAGGAATGAAGAATTGGTAAACATATATCGACAAACCCCGCACAAATCGTCTCAGGAGGTGAGCCGACTTCGATGGGTGTTACTTGGCACTGCGGCTCAGCGGTGCCGGAATAGTATGTAAATTAAAATAATTCATAACAAATCAATTTGTAGGGGTTTGAACTTCAAAGTAGATGCGTTCGACGTGCATTGAAAAGACGCGTCCAACGGCACCTGTTATACATTTTTTTGACCATATATCAGGAAGTTATGATCGCTTGAACATTGTTGCCGAAAGCGGCTTGCCCTTGGGTTCTGCGCATATCGGTGGTAAGTCTACATACGCGATTTCTTGCGTTTCCCCCACAGCGGCCTGCCCAACACCTCCTCCCTCCGTCGCCTATGCATAATATTTGCGCGACCGTCGCATCAGCGTTCATATTGCGGCGTTGTGCGCCCGTTACTCTTTTCGTCTACCAAGCACGGCGACTGTTTGAAAGAGCGTGCCGCACGGGTGCGGGCGCGATAACCCCAAGTACACATGCCCGGCAGTGTTCGAACTCGCCCCTCGCAGTTGTCGGTGCATTCCATTTTGCGCGCAAAAGCATTGCCTGGGATTTCAGGATATTTGTCAATAAAATCGACGCATGATTGCATTTTCTACTTGCGCAGGTGCGAAATCTTGTCCGGACTTTTGTGGAGGAGTGTAGTAAGAATGTGTTTGCTGTACATCCGACCTCCCCCCCCCCCCCCCCCCTTGTAGTGTCTAATCCTTATATATAGATAGTCCTTACTCTTGGTGGCCTCCACTGCTTTTTCTTGTAAGAAATTTTTAAAGATAGTCCTTACTCTTGCTGTAATCGAGAATACGTCGTCTGATGATGAACATGATCTGTGCGACGGACGCGCCACGTTGGCACGCGCACCCGCCCCATTTCAGAATACTGTCCCCAACAGTAAATAATAAATAATAAAAAAAACACGCTCAGTTTACCGACCTGAAACTAGTTATGACGATTTTCAGGAATGAGGGTATCATATTCGCCAGAAAAGAGAGAAAAGAAAAAGAGAAAATTCTAACGGCGAGGAGATTCCGGGGGATGAGTCGAGGAAATTTGCGGATGCTGTCGCAACTATCACGATGGTAGTGCTGTGTTGGATCGAGTGGCACGCATTGAAAAAAAGGGCGTCGGTAAATATAAGTTACAAAAAATTTGGTATACAAATTCCTTTATTTGCTATTACTCCATCCCGGGCGGCGAAGCTTACGCAGTCTCCGGCGGGTCGTCTACAGGCTTCTGTGTTGGAATCACTCGTATTATGTAGCCAACTAGAAATAAAAGATGTCTGTGAAGTGTACACGCAATGATGCCACTCTTAAAGAAATATTTTTCACGCTAGCCCCGGCAACAAAATCGCTGGACAAACTATTGAAAGTCGTGAAGGATGTCCAGGCCCGAGCAACTGTTTCGGGATCCGCACTCAGCAGTCATCAAAAGACAACCGGAAAGGAATTGGGCGGATGCCATAGCACTTGCGCACGCCCTGCTTTCGGGGCGCAGCGGGACACTCGACAGCCTGGTTGGTTCGTTTGTGACACGGTGTCCGCGGGCAGTCGTCTTCCGACTCCGACTCCATTGACGCCGGGAGTTTCAACTTCAAAGGAGAGTGAGGCACAACCGCCGACGGAGCCAGTAGCACAGTAAGCTGTTCGTCCGTTACATTCAGGTGTCGTGAAGCGCGGAGGCGTTTGGAAGAGAAGGTGGTCGTCAGATGGTTGACGGAACTATCGCACCGGTCGCTGGTTGATGCAGTGCGTGGCACTCGGTGGAGGGAGTGGCACATTGTTGGAGTTTGAAGTCTCCGGATTACGGGTGCTGTCTCAATTGTGCTCGGCAAATATGGAATCTGGAGGTATCAGATATCCTAGTTGTAGGAAGACAACTTCACGTACAAGCAATTTGACAATCTCACGAAGCTGGATCGAAACGCTCGGAAAGCCGATGAGGTCACACGGACGAAGGAAGGGCGGGAGCCAATCAGGAGCGGACGCTGATGGTCGTTAAAGGCCGTGCGCTGGTGTAATCACAACACTAGAAGAGAAGACAAAAAGCCACGAGGGAGGTGATGAAGAGCAGTGTGGCGGGTCACGGCTGCTGTTTCTATAATATGAAGAGATGGCGGCGAGGAGGTATTGATTATGTGTTGTTGTGGTATGTGTCTGCCGCCATATATATATGTTCCGATTTCGCGCGGTATGTTTCTGATTCCAACCCCGCGGCGTACACTCGTATCGACACAAACAATTAGCGACAGTAGCGAATACAGATACCGGTACAGAGCCAAACAGGGAAACGCGTTCGGCTGGTAGAGCTACCGCGTATTTGGCTGCGCTCTCCTGTCTGTATGAAGTCTCAGAGTTTCGGTGACGCGCCATGTCAGCAAGATGTACTCCTGCAAATTTCCCGCGGAAAGTAAACAAAGAATAATGTACAGACGTACCGCGGATACTTTTGCTACACGCGGGAAGGCGTGACGTCGTGTTACGGGCTCATCCCCTTCCATACATACACAAAGGCGTGCTGGCGCGTTATTCTCAAATCTGATGTAATGATGCCCCCATCGGAACAATCATCTGTCAACTACTGGATGGCATGAGGGCTGTCAGACTTTTCGTACATCTGACCATATTTTCATCTGCCACGTTGGACTCCTTTCCAATCCCGTGTACAGCCACGGCCGCATGTGACACCAAGGACGCGGGTGCGGAATGCTGCAGATAATTCTGGGCAGGCGCAGGGGAAAGGGGTCGGAATCAGACCTACAGGGCACGTATGCCCTAAGGCAGCGGAGTTTATCGTCAGGTACATTAGCGCCGAGGTCGTACGGATAATGGCTACGATACAGTATTATATAATATACGGATGACGACGCGAAGGATGTCCCCGCGCGCGCCAGTTCCCTCCAAAACAATAATATCACCAGCAGCAGTAATTATTGCAGGTTTATGCAGTGCACCGTGCCATGCGGCAGGACCTGACACGACAACTCTCTTGTTGGGTAGGCTCAGAGTGGACTGACCGAGGTGGTCAGAAGACGGGCATGAAAGAGAAGGAAGGAATCTGTGGCAAGTAATTATATTGACGAGCTCAGTTCTGTAACATTATATTGCAATACATTGTATATTATGGGTACTCGTTACTAGTATAAATCTAAAAAAAAAATCTTACAAGAAAAAGCAGTGGAGGCCACCAAGCCAAAAAAAAAAAAAACGTTACTAGTAAATCCAATTCGTGCTTTTCCATCGGAAGGACGTACATCGTGGGTACTTCGATACTTCAATTTTGCGAGGGTAATGATGCGTAATGTACTACAATTGCCCCCCGGTACGCACATGAACGGACAATTAATCAGACTAACCAGACGACGCGGTGGACGAGATTCCCAATGCAGACGAGCCGCGTCGCTAGTATGTTTGCAACCGTAAAAGAGCCCTAGCACATGGCAGGAGGACCAAGTGTGGCGATTAGCCTTCGGAAAGCTAATAACGGCGTACACAAATATATTATGTTTTGTTTTGTCGTTGCTCAATTGCCAGGTGGAAGTGCAAATGGAGAAAGATGATAAGATGACACACAACTTGTACTTAAGCAGTATAATGTAATTGAACAAAGGGAATTGTTAAATGGTTCTGTCACCTCCCTCTAATGCACTAGGCTTATATAGCTTTCCGCCTAGATAGCTTACGCATGCTTACACTCGCTTACGTGTCATGCGTCATGGCCTTCCAACCGTCGTCAACAGTCTTAGCGACGCGGCTCGTCTAGCATGGGGAAACACATAATGCATTTGGAACCTCGCTTGGCGCGTCATCGCGCTAGTTACATAAACTGTGCGTACATGTACGTACCGGGAGGTACTTGCAGTAGAGTACGCATCAGAACCCTCGCTAAAATGCAGTAGCGACGTACCCACGTTGTACGTCCTACCGATGGAAACGCACGAATTGGATTTCGTAACGAGTACATGTACAATGTCATGCAATGTACTGCAGCTAAGATTCAATAAGTTCATATGACTGCGAACTTTTACCCCTTACCTTTTCCATCCATACCGTAGCACACAATTGGGCCTTGACTACTTAATACGCTTGCAAGTGAGCAATGGCTTTGACAATGTGATGATTGTGGTCGACCATATGACTCGAATGGCCCATTTTCTGCCGTGTACATAGACTATCTCGAGGGTTGGTCATTGATCGCGACCTGAAGTTCGTCATAGGCTTCTAGCACACGCTTTTGGAGACGCCTCGGAACGCGGCTCAACATGTCTTCAAGTCGACACCCGGAGACATATGGAATGACGGAGCGAGTCAACATCATATTTCAGCAGTTTCTACGCTATTTCGGTTACTACGATGTTGCATCAAGTGGAATTCGCGTACAACGCCACTCGTGCGCTCGGAACAAAGCACGCTCCGAGGCCAATTTTAGTTTCTCGCCTAAGGATCATCGTGATTTATTGCTCAGCATGCGACTTTCGATTCATGTTTCGCAAGACGATTAAGATTGTTACTTGAGGTACACGCGCTGGTACGTTCAATGTCATAGCTACACAACGATGAGATGCAAGCTCGTTCAGAACCGTCGACCGCCCCTCACTTTATCCGAGGAGACAAGGTGACAGCTCTTACAAAGAATCTCTTCTTACGAGGGCAGCCTAACATGAAGTTGCGTGATCTAGAGCTTGGACGCTTTACAGTCGAGGAGCAAATTAAAAAACACATTTACAAATTAAATCTACCACCGAGAGTACCCTTACACCCGGTGTTTCGCGTCAAAAATTTTAGACCATGCTTTACAACATCTTTTCGACATGTTGTCCCGGTGAATATTGCATGGCGAGAAGACGAGGAGTTCGACGTCTCTAACACCTTTGTTGTATGCAAAAAGTCGTAACTTGGACGACGAGGCAAATCTTTACTCTTCATGACGCAATTCAGTGATGACGACATTCCACTTCTCTGGCACCGGGTGAACGAAGTACATGGTATAATGGCGTTACAAGATTTCATGGAGACGCCCCAATGGTACGCGTTTCCAAGACTCAGGCGCACGTCAATTTCATGCACGCTCACCCAACTCGCAATCATGAGTCCGAGTAAATGCTTCAATAAAATGCACCACGGAGGTTTGTTTCACGACTTGCCTCATTCATTTGTCAAAAGGGGGAGGGAACAGTGTGACGAGTACATTCATACAATTGTACATTGCAAGACATTGTACATGTAATCGTTACTAAATCCAATTCGTACGTTTTCATCGGAAGGATGTACATCGTGGGTACGTCGCTACTATTGTTTAGCGATGATACTTATGCGTGTTGTACTACCATCACCTCCAAGTACATGCATGAATGCATAGCTAGTCTAACTAGCTAGACGACGCGTTGGACGAGATTATTACCAATGCAAACGAGCCGCGTCGCTAGTCTGCTTGCAACCGTTAGAGAGCCCTAGCACATGGCAAGAGGATCAAGCGAGAGCAAGTGCAAGCTAGCTAGGCGAAACTTATTTACGCCTAGTGCAATCGAGGGAGGTGGCCGAACGACGTTTTCAACAATTCCTTTGTTCGATTACAATCTACTACTAAACACTATCATTTAAACATCTTCTCATCTCTCCCTCCATCCGCACTTCCACATGCAGTGACACAAGCAATACGCATAATAGAATAGATTTATGTCTGCATTTAGCTCTCACAAGACAAAATGTCACATAATGTCCTATTGTCGTAACATTCTCATGGTCTACTACCATGCCGGCCACGTCGAGTTACGCACTCCAAGTACCACTGCTCCTCCAACCATCTCGTACTCGTAGTACTATTTCCTTTCTCTTCAGCCTCCGCACGTGCTCACCACGCTCCACGTCCTAAATCGTTCGGGAGATGTCAGGGGTTAAAGTTACTACATGGAGTAAATATGGTGTGGCGTTCCGCCAAGGTGACGCAACCTCGAAGGGAGGACGTACATTGATCCCTCACCAAACTTGCAAGACAAGGGTATCGTTGTTGTTCGCGATATGGCATTAAGAAAAAAATAGGCCAATTGCCAAGCGTTAGTAACCTCGAAGTAGTCCAATCATTCAAAATGGGGATAGTGTGACGAGTACAGTCCTGCGACAGTATATTGCATGACATTGTACATGTACTCGTTACTAATTCCAATTCGTGCCTTTCCATCGGACGGACGTACAAACGTGGGTACGTCGCTACTGCAATATTCATAAGGGTATTTATGCATACTATACGACCAGTACCTCCCGGTACGTACATGTACGCGCATTTAATCTAACTAGCCAGATGACGCGCCTAAGCGAGTTCTCCGATGCAAAAGGAGCCGCGTCGTGAATCTCAATGCTAGACGAGCCGCGTCTCTAGACAGATGACGACGGTTAGACAGCCCTAACGCCTGACACTAAGCGAAGCAAGCAGGCGTAAGCTATATGGGGAGAAACCTATTTAAGCCTAGTGCAGTAGAGGGAGGTGATAGAACCATTTAACAATTCCATTTTTCACTTACAACATATATTGCTAAAGTGCAACACTGAAACATCCTCTTGACATCATCTCTCGACAACATCATTTTGCCATCTTGTAACGACAGAACTAGACAGATTAGAACTGATTTGTGCTAGCGTTTAGCTTGAGGAGGCTAACCGCCACACTGGTTTCGGAGCTCTTTGGTCGACGCACGTTTTCGCTACCATTTGATTCGCTCGACGTTGCTTGATTGACTCGATATGGCTTCTGTTGGACCTGGACGTTACGTGGTGGTCGTGATTCACGTCGGAGGGACTAAATTGTCGAACGTTAACTGTTCATCTAAGGGCACCGTACTTGGGTACGGTTAAGGCGTACCTGGGTACGGTTACACGGAAAATATAGCACAACCGCCAAGCTAGTCTCAATTGCCCAAATGAGTGGGTCGACGGGGTCTTAAGACCTATGTGGACCTACAAGTATAGGCTTTTCATCATCCAAGGTCAGGTGGTAAAGCGCGGTGTGGCGCATCATCAACAGAATATATTGTCGTCGCCATGGCGCTCCCCATCGGGTCCCGGGTTCAAATGCACCCGGACGGCCTCTCCGCACGTTTTTTGGGCCGATGGAAAGCCGCAAATCCATGTCAAAACCCTGACATTGCATATGTGACGGGGGTGGTGGTGGCCTTGAGCGGGGCGTGGGTGAAAGTGCGGTTTTCCGACTTCCATGCCGAAATATCGGGAGATTTAGGCGTCCGCCGCCACTGCCTCACCCTTGTGACCGCTACCGGGGGCGACTCCTCCGTATCCCCGGCGCCTACAGCCTCCCACGGGGTTGCATTAGCCAACGCCAACCTCTTGAGAGAATTATTGGAGGGAGATGAGGACGAGGATTGTGGAGAGGACGACCCCCCCGCCGAGGCGTATGCCGACGACTATCCCGTACATGGTGGTTGGACGCCGGCAGAGGGCATCCAGTGTCAGCGCACCAAGGATGGGAAGGGCCCTGTACGCCCTGGGCGGATGAAACTTGGTAGTAGCCGTGAAAGCTTCACCCCGCATGTCTTTTTTAAGGCTTTCTTGCCTTTAACCTTCCTGCTCTCGTGTCTTGAGGCTATGAACGTGGCGGTGGCGGATAGCAATTGCAAAGATTGCCCCCCGTTCACTCTCCCCGAACTACTTGTTTTCCTGGGCCTACTCATTCACGCCTCTCGGTTTCCGTTTTGCACCCATGAAGAGTTGTGGGGGTCAGAGAATACCTTAAACGATAAGGTTTCGTGCTCGTTCACATTTCGGAGCGTCATGTCGGCGACCAGATTCCGGCAATGGAAACGGTTTTTTAGATGTCACACAGATACGTCGATGGGGAAGACGCTTGCTAATAACACTTCCTTGATGCTTACATGGATCTCCGAGTTAAATGCACAGTGGACTAGAGTGTTTTCACCTGGCACCATTATTACGGTGGATGAAACGATGTTCTCGTGGGTCGGACAATGTGGTGACCTACACTTAACTTTTCTACCCAGGAAGCCGCATCCACTTGGGTGGATGTTGAAAACATCAGCATGTGCTGTCCTCCGCGTGTATATTTTTCTCGAATTCGCGCAATGCAAAGACAATATGAGCGGTTTGGAGTTTGTCGCCGAACACAAAGCTACTACAGGATGCACATTGCGGCTAGTGAAGGAATGGTTCAACACTGGCCGCATCATTGTCGCAGATTCGTGGTTTGGATCTGTCCGGACAGTCACCCAACTAATGAAGCACGGTCTCTACGCGGTTGTCGCCATTAAAACCGGTTGCAGCGGATTCCCTAAGGCCGAGCTCCTTGCAAAGCTGCAGGAGCGCTTTTCCTTTGCGGCATTCAAGAAGCGGGTGCCGGTGGAGGTAGGTGGGCAAGAGGTGGACATGCTCGCCGCTGGGTGGATGGACAAGAAAGACATGTTGGTACTCACCTCGTGCCAAACAGATGCGGTAGCTCCTGAGGCTGAAAGGGTCCGCAGCAAATTCCAAGGCGGCAAAGTTATTCGCCTCCGCTACCAGGTGGTGCAACGCATGTGCCATGCCTTTTACAGGATGTGGTTCAATGCCATCGATATATTGAACAAGCTTGCCCTAGGTCCCGGTACCGTTGCAGATGGTTGGAATCCGCACAATGGTGTGCAAGACGAACTAAAAAAGTTTTTTATGTACACATTTGCCATGATAGAGACTAATGCCTATCAATGCTTTGTGCATTTTACCAACTCCCCTGAAGTTACTCGCAAGGAGTGGAAAATAAGACTCGCCAACGAGCTCATCGTCGAGGGTCAAAAACTACTTGGAGCGCACACATGTCAAGCAAGCAACAACACTCATACCTCCGAAATGAGGCACGCTAGTGACGGCATAAGTCATGCTAACTCCTCACCGTTCGGGGGAGGTATTCGGCCTGCGGATGATGTGGAAATGGCCAACACTGTGCGAAACCCTATCCCATCTCCCCACAACCCTAAGCGTGGGAAACGCAAGGCATGCATCGCTTGCGGGAACGCAACACGCGTTGTTTGCTCCATGTGCGATATACCTGTGTGCTCTAGCTCATCTACAATCAACACAGGATGCTTTGCAAAGCACATTAAGTGGCACTTGGGGCTTATCGACTGAAAATATTAGTTACAGGTATACATCTTTGGAACTTTGTAACTCTCGGCTCAATTGAGCAATTCACTGCACCACGACGTGCCTAAAACTGCAGCCTACGTTACTATTGGACATAAAGCAACTCAGCTGACGTGTTTTGTTGCTTACCTGAAGGTAACACTACGTGTCTGGTTGTCTCAGCTCTTGCATCACACAATATCGACCTACCTTGCGTTAATGTACTGGTATTGTCGGCCGCCGATGTGTGCTGTCGACCGCTTGCGAACGTACGCCCAAGCGGACCTTTGAGCCATACAATCCATAACAGCCTTCCTTAACCTCTTGGGCCATTGTATGACGACTGGCAAGGGAGCAGTCTGTGGGTTTGAGCAGTTAGGGTAGTTCTTCGTGCGAGTGGTAGAATGTGCGCGCTTAGATTGGGGATGTGCTCAGATGAACTGGCGCGATTAGGTCAAGAAATGCTCCGAACATGAACCTCGTATGTCCAACCGATAGAATCGAGTGTTGGGCGTGTACGGTCAGAAGGATGGCGGAAAAGGCGGACATTTGGCTATTGTTGAACCGTGCACACACGATAAGCATGGAAGGTAACTAACGCACACGTAGATACAGTTACAATCACGCAAAAGGGACATTCGCAGGTACAACCAAGTAATACCGTATACGCATTAGTTGCAGATAGCTATTGTAAGCTACTCTAGATATGATTAGTACATGTCTAGATCGGACATATCGATAAACTGTTTGACTCGGTACAGAGCTGTCGCTACGCTACAGCTCTCACACTTCTGTTGTCCCGACACCACGCCTGTAGGCTGGTTGTCGCCGTAACTGTTCCGTTTGCGGGACTGTGACTGTAACTACGTTTGCGTAAGTTATCTTCCACACTAACTGTGTTTGCATGGTTCAATAGGTTATGGGCCCCCGCCTCACGTCACTCACGCGCGACAACCTGGTTCGGCGAGCTGCGATCGACAGCTCTCCCGCAGAAGGCAAGTTTCTCTAGACACCTAGTACTTTCAACTTGTAGTCGGCGGTATCGCCAGTATAAACTGCGATTTAAAACCCGCCACCACCCCCCTTAAGTCAGCCACTCGACGGCGATAGCCAGCCACCCACACCGACGCACTCGTCGTGTGTGGACATGGTGCACACAAGTCCAAGCTGGAGAACGGGGGGGCGCACCATCGGGTGAATACGCATCCACAGGTTGCACGCGAGCCGTAGCTTACCTTTTTTATTTTTGTATTATCTTAGCGACTGAGCCGCCAGCGCAGCGCTCCACCTGTCATGGCCTTGGCCTCGACTTGTGCCCCCCATTGGGTGGAGGATACAATGAAGGTGCTCTGAGACACCCCGGGGCTACAGGCCGAGGGGTCGGCGGGCATCATGCCGTCTCTTTGAAACCGCTGTTAGGCACGAGCCCGGCTAGCGGTTTTTACCGCTGCCTGTTTTTTATTCAGCTCTTTCTTTTTCGCCCTCATTCGAAATGGCGCCGAAAACTCCGCATGTTTCACCTCCTGACTCCCCTGACTCAGGCTCTCAACAGAGCAATCTCGATCCCCCCCCGGATACTCTCGCGCTGCTCGTTGCGCAAATGGCGCGCATAACCGCTCGTCTCGACTCGCAGTCGGCCGAGGCTGCTGCTGTTGCTGCTGCGGGTGCTAATCCGCACCCCCCTGTCGCTCAGCGCCGCCACAATGCTCATCTCGAACCCGTCCGGGACAGCCACGACGTGCACACCCTCCCCCTACTTGTACATCCCCAGCCTGGATACGTCCCACCGGACGCAGAAACAGTCTTCCGTGCTGCTACTCCTGCAGCTCCTGTTGGCGACCCCACATTCGCACAACGCCGTCCCGATGCGCCCCGCGAGCCCTCGCGTGCCGACGCGCACCACGACCCCTCGCGTCACGCCCTCCAGGTTGATCACCTCCCACCACCCCCCCCTTCCCCCCCGCTGGATATGCCTTTCACCACCCCGGCCCTCACATCCCGGAGGCGCCCTCTCACCTCGTCCCCCCCTACCGTGACCACCCGCACTCGTACGGCCCGCCGCGTCCTGTGGCCGGCCGCTCTCCCTTTCCCGGTGGTCCACCTCCTCCCTTTCATGGCCGGCATTCTCCCCCAGTCCAACATGGCGACCCCGCCACCCGTGGCCGTCGTCGCCCCACTATTGACCCGGTGGTCATCGGCCGGGCGGCACACGAAGCCCCCGGCTTCGACAAGGACGCCCTCAACCGGTCCATGAAGATGTCGGTCCCCGTCATGGGCCCGACCACGGACTTTAACCAATGGAAGAGGACCTTCCTTAATTTCCTCTCCATCAAGGCCGCATACCTCATTCCACAGCTGGCCATACGCGACTGCGGCGTTTGGCTCGACGAACCAGCACAGCACTACGTCTACACGCTGCTTCTCCATGCAGCCAGCGCGAATCAGCGCGCTGACCAAGCGATGAAATGCGTTTCTCCAGCCCGCCCTGACTGCGCCGCTGCCGCGTGGGACATCCTGTGTGAACGCCTCGACTGTCGGTCTTTTGCTCGCTCCTTGTCCCTCATGGACAACCTGACGGTCAGACAGCGCCTTGGTCGGTCACTCAGTGACTATGTCCACTACATGCGCCAGACCTTTGACGACTACAACGACACATGCCAATTGGTTGATGGCTCCGTTGCCATCCACCCCCACAACCTCGGTCTCCTCATGCTGCGCGGTATTTCCAGCAGCGGCCCACACGGTGAGGCGAAGCAATGCGTCATCAACGCCTTTGACACGGACTACATCCTGTCGGCTGATGAAGTGATGGCTAGCATTCTCCACCTCGCGCACAACATGGACGACGACCCTGCCCCGGACACACCCGCTCCGGCCATATCACCCCCTCCCATCTCCGCGTTCGTTGATGCGGGCCGCGGCTCGCACAGCGGTCGAGGCCCACCACACCGTAACCCTCGCGGCCATCGACCTAACAAGTGTGGCGTTTGTGGCAGCCTCAACCATCTCATGTCCGCCTGCACTGCCACGGATGACGCTATCCTTAAGTGGAATCTCGCCAAGCGTAAGATGACAGTCCAGAAGTACGGCGCCGCCGGCGGCACCCCCTCTGCTCACGCTGCGCTGCTGAGCGACGTCCTTGCCGACGACGTCCCCGCCGATGACACCGACTGCCTACCCACCCTCGAGGACTGCGCTGATGACTACGATGACGACGAGGTGAGTGTCCCATTCAGCTCTGTGGCATTCTCCTCTTCCCTCGCCCCGGGTCGTAACCTGTCACAGTTTTGGGTCGTTGATTCCGCCTGCTCGATTAACCTCACCGCGTTCCGATATGACTTCGTGAAATTCACGCCCCCCTCCGCTCCCTCTCGCGTGGGCGGTGTCGGCGCTGACGTTCAGGGCAGCGGCTCAGTGCGGATTTCTGTCAGACTTGCCTCTCGCCAGCTCATTCACCGCACTATGTATGCACTCTACACCCCTGACCTATCATCTCGCTCCGCACAGCGTATCGGCAGACTACTTAGTGTCAAGTGGATGCAAACTCACAGCGGATGTGAATTCATCTTCCCTTCCAACTTAGACACTGGTTTGCTTTTGGTACCCACAGGCATGGGTGTGCTAGAACCGTCCGGAAACGGTCTCTACCTCCTTCCCCACCAGCCGGACCTCCTTTCCAACCCATCCGCACCGGCGGAACTTGACGCCTTACCTCAAGTTGCCCTTACTGCCCAGTGTGATCCCGTTCTATGGCACCGTCGGTTTGGCCACCTCAACATGCACAACCTTCAAGCCCAGCATAATCACGGTGTCCCGACTAGCCATGTGTTAGCTAGCGCTGTAACCAAAGTTTCTTGCGACTCTTGCTTACTTCACAAAGCCACAGCTGCACCACGCAGCACAGCCGCTTGCGCGAAGCCATCCCACCCCCTCCTCAACCTGTCCGCTGATCTATGGGGCCCGGTCAATGTCCCCTCCCCACATGGCCTCCATTACTGCTTGCTCGTCATCGACCACCACACCAACTACATGTGGGTGTGGTTCCTTAAGTCTAAAGACGACGCATGTTCGGAAATGGATTCCATCCTCTTGGACATCAAACACTTGCATGCCCGCCATCACTCCCAGACGGGCGCGTTCGCACCGGTCCTCAAGTTTGACTCCGACTCTGTGTTTGAAGCTGTTGTCACTCGCCGGATGTGCGCACACCTCGACGTCGGGGTACAATTCTCTGCCCCATACGCCCACCACATGCTCGGCAAGGCCGAACGTCCTTGGCGCACTATCCGGGACAATGCATCGGCGATGCTCCACAACATGGACGTTCCCAACTCCATGTGGTCGTGCGCTGTCGGCATTGTTGTGTACCTTCGCAACCGCACGTACAGTCGCTCGGTCGGACCTCATGGGGGCGTCCCCCTCACACTCCTTACGTCGTCGGTGCCCGACGCCTCCAAGTTCCGCGTCTTCGGCTGCGCCGTTTTCGCCAAGGTCCCCGACAGACAACGTCGGAAACTCAGTGAAAAAGCATTTCGCGGCGTCATGGTGGGCTATCCCCTGACGCACCCGGGTATCGTGTCTACAATCCGGAAACGCGTCGCATCACCACTTCCATACATGTTGTCTTTCAGGAAGACACCCCATGCTTCGACACACAACCCTCCGTCGACTCGGCCATCACCGACTCTTCGGAAGACGTACCCGCAGACTCACCCCTGTCCCACCCCATTGACCTCAAATTACCCACACCCCTACCCCCCCCGGCAGCCCCTCGCCATGCTCGGCTCCGCTCCCACCCCATTCGCTACGGCGATATGGTTGCCCACTTGTCCGACTACCCACCGACCCTCGTCACGGCGTGTTGTGATCCTGAACAAGGCAAAGCTCAAGAGGACATATTTGAGCACCCTCACGTCCCCGACCTTGTCACGGGTCCCCCACACACACCTGCCGGCACGTCCCCTACTGCCGTCGCCCTCCTCTCCGCCCGAGAGTGTGAGGAACCAAAATCCTACCGGGCTGCGCTGGACAGCGCCCAAGCCCCCCAATGGCAAGCCGCTATGCAACAAGAGTATTCCTCCCTCATCAACAATGCCACGTGGGACCTTGTGGACCTCCCCCCATGCCGCATGGTCGTTAACCGCATGTGGATTTTCAAAGTCAAGTCGGATACAACCGGCGACGTCTCCCGCTTCAAAGCGCGGTTCGTCGCCAAGGGGTGCAGTCAACGCGCTGGACTGGACTACACGGAGACCTTCTCCCCGGTCATCCGCATGGCCAGCCTGCGTCTCTTCTTAACCATCGCAGCCGCCCGCGACCTTGAACTCTGCCAGCTTGACATCGACACAGCGTTTTTCTACGCCCCCATCCGGGAGGATGTGTACATCCGCCAGCCCCTCGGCTTCACCGATGGAACGTCCAAGGTTTGTCACCTCAAGCGCTGCCTCTACGGCCTTAAACAGCCCCCCCGCGAGTTCAACATGCTGCTTCGTGCATGGCTCGTCGACCATGGATGGCAACAATGCGTCTCCGACCCGTGCATCTACATTTTCCGCACCGGCCACGTTTTCGCCATGATCGCCATGTACGTCGATGACATTCCCGCGGCCTGCAATGATGCCACTTGGCTCGCATCGTTCAAAGCACAACTCGGAGCACGGTTCAAGATCAAGGACCTAGGCGACCTCTCCCAACTCCTCGGCATGCACATTACCCGCGATCGCTCCATGAACACAATCTCGCTGGACCAGTCCAAGTACATGTGCGACATACTCGCCAAGTACGGCATGTCCGACTCTAAGCCGTCGTCCCTTCCGATGGACCCGGGCTTTCTCGCCGGCCTCGCACACTTGAATTCGCCCTCTCTCACAGGGGTGGCCAAGGACGTCTACCCCAGCCTCCTGGGCAGCCTCTAGTACGCAGCCGTTTGCACCCGCCCCGATGTCTCCACGGCGTTGAGCATCCTCGGCTCTGCCCAAGCCTCACCCACCGAGGTTCACTTGCAAGCTCTGAAAAAGGTCCTCCGCTACCTCCATGGCACCATCGACATGCGCCTGACGTTTTGGAGGGGCCTGGACCACAGCCTCCAACTCACAGGCTTTGCCGACGCTGACTGGGCCAACGACAACAGCACCCGCAAGTCTCGCTCCGGCTATCTCTTCACCCTCGGACGCGGGCCAGTCAGTTACAAGTCCAAACAACAGACTTGTGTGGCTCAATCCACGTGTGAAGCCGAGTACTACTCTGCGGCTTACGCCACCAAGGAGGGACTCCACCTCCGACAACTCATGGGGGAAATCTTCAACTCCCCCATCACCGAAACCACCACCATCTGGGAGGACAACCAAATCGCCATTGCATACTCCCAGAATGCCTTGGTCAGCGAGAAGACTAAGCACATCGGTCTGAAGTGGCACTTCCTCAAAGACCACGTGGAGCAGGGACCCATCAAGTTGAGGTACCTCCCCACTGACCAGATGGTAGCTGACATGCTCACCAAACCCCTCCCAGGACCTGCACTAACAAGACACCGAAGTGCGATCCTTGGAGGACAAGACCCAATGCAACGCTTCATCCCGTAGCTACCTTCAGGGGGAGTGTTGTAAGTAATACCGTATACGCATTAGTTGCATATAGCTACTGTAAGCTACTCTAGATATGATTAGTACATGTCTAGATCGGACATACCGATAAACTTTTTGACTCGGTACAGAGCTGTCCCTACGCTACAACTCTCACACTTCTGTCGTCCCGACACCACGCATGTAGGCTGGTTGTCGCCGTAACTGTTCCGTTTGCGGGACTGTGACTGTAACTACGTTTGCGTAAGTTATCTTCCACACTAACTGTGTTTGCATGGTTCAATAGGATCCGGATCCAGTTATTGTAAGAAATCGTTGGATCCGGTATTCATCGTACTTTAATGGATCCGCGGTAATCGCGAGTACCTCATCCTCGCAAAACGATGTGGAATCGCGATACCCAATCAGTACTCACGATTCCGAGTATCTCACGATTCTGTGGTGGCCCGAAGTGACAGGCTGTTTTTTGGGGAGGTACTTGGCAATGCAAATCTGCTGAGGTGTGTGTCTAGGATTGGTTCAATAGCCCTGATTGTTGTCATTCCGCAGCCTTGAATCGACTGTAGCCCACCCAAGGGCCGGTTAAACGGTGCGTACGCGCTTGAAATCCACCATAATCTGCCCGTCCACATCAAACTCCTATCATAGTTAGCAACAATGGCGGGGCAAGCGGGAAGTCTTAGACCGTCTGGATCAGGGAAGAGCTTGTCATCGACGGCTTTCCAACGTATTGAAGGGGAGCTTGTTGGGAATTCAGATAGGGTGTTCAGGATACCTGAGTCAAAATCTAATGTATGGGATCCAAGCATGAGCATGCGCATAGAACTAGTAGAGATGTAAAAAATGAATTTGCAGTACAAATTTCCCCCAAAATGCGCAATTTGTATCAATTTGCATGAGTACTTCGAGTACTTGTGGAATCGCGAACCCAACGAATCCAACGGAACCAAAAATTTAGAAGTACTCATGTACTCGGTTTCGGAACCGAAAACACAGGTACTCGCTGGATCCGAACCCTAGAATCACAGGTAATCGCTGGATCCGAACCCTAGAATCACAGGTAATCGCGGGATCCGAACCCAAGAATCACAGGTAATCGCGGGATCCGAACCCTAGAATCACAGGTAATCGCGGGATCCGAACCCGAGAATCACAGGTAATCGCGGGATCCGGATCCCTTTTTTAGAGGTACTCACTAGTTCCGGATCCTAAAAAATCAAGTACTCATGGATCCGAACCCAACAAAAAAATGGCGGATCCAGTCCCTGCTCGCTGACCAAGGCATTCCGGGAGTACGTGATGGCCCTTTGGTTGTCCTCCCATATGGTGGTGGTTTCGGTGACGAAGGCGTTGAAGATCTCCCCCATGAGTTGGCGGAGGTGGAGTCCCTCCTTGGTAGCGTTAGCCGCAGAGTAGTACTCGGCTTCACAAGTGGATTGGGCCACACAACTTTGTTATTTGGACTTGTAGATGATGGGCCCGCGTCCGAGATTGAAAAGGTATCCCGAACGGGACATGCGGGTGCTGCTGTCGTTACCCAATCACTGTCGGCAAAGCTTGGAAGCTGGAGGTTGTGGTCCGTGCCCCCCCCCAACGTCAAGCGCATGTTGATGGTGCCATGGAGGTATCGAAGTACGTTTCTCGGTGCATGCATGTGGTTGTCCGTGGGGGATGCTTGGGCGGAGCCAAGGATGCTCAATGCCGTGGAGACATCGGGACTCGTGCAAACGGCCGCGTAATAGAGGCTGCCCAGTAGACTTGGGTAGACGTCCTTGGCCACCCCGGTAAGGGGGGGTGAAGTCATGTGCGCGAGTCCGGCGAGGAAGCCGGGGTCCATAGGAAGGAACGAGGGCTTAGAGTCGGTCATGCCGTACTTTGCAAGGATGTCGCGCATATATTTGGACTGGTCCAGCGAGATGGTGCGAGCCGAGCGATCGCGGGTGATGCGCATGCCCAAGAATTGGGAGAGGTCACCCGGGTCCTTAATCTTGAACCGTGCACGAAGTTGAGCCTTGAACGTTGTAAGCCATGTGGCATCATTGCAGGCTGCGAGAATGTCTTCCACGCACAGTGCGATCATGGCGAAAACGTGACCGGCGCGGAAGATGAAGATGCATAGATCGGATACGCATTGTTGCCACCCATAGTCGACAAGCCAAGCACGCAAGAGCATGTTGAACTCGCGAGGGGACTGTTTGAGGGCGTAGAGGCAACGCTTGAGATGACACACTTTAGACGTGCCATTAGCGAAGCCGAGGGTCTGGCGTATGTACACGTCCTCCTTGATTGGGGCGTAGAGGAACGCAGTGTCGATGTCAAGTTGACACACCTCGAGGTCGCGGGCGGCCGCGATGGCAAGGAAGAGACGAAGGCTGGCCATGCGGGTGACATGGGAGAACGTTTCCGTATAGTCGAGGCCAGCGCGTTGGCTGCACCCTTTGGTGACGAACCGCGCTTTGAAGCGGGAGACATCGCCAACGGTGTCGGACTTGACTTTGTAAATCTACATGTTGTTAACGACCACGCGGTCAGTGGGAAGGTCGACGAGTTCCCACGTGCCGTTGTCTATGAGGGAGGAGTACTCTTGTT
Organism: Tetraselmis chui; assembly: GCA_026401115.1. Classification (NCBI taxonomy): domain Eukaryota; kingdom Viridiplantae; phylum Chlorophyta; class Chlorodendrophyceae; order Chlorodendrales; family Chlorodendraceae; genus Tetraselmis; species Tetraselmis chui. The sequence goes on from JAPMLY010000988.1 coordinate 98,652, forward strand.
GCATAGCGGCTTGCGAGTGAGGGGCATGGGCGCTGTCAAGAGCAGCCCGGTACTTTGGTTCCACACACTCTCGGGCAGACTGGAGAGCGGCGGCAATAGGTGATGTGCCGGCATGGGTGTGGGGAGGGGCAGTGATCAGGTCGGGCACTTGGGGTTGCTCGAAGATGTCCTCTTTGGCTTTGCCCTGGTCAGGGTCACAACACAATGTGACAAGTGTCGGCGAGTATTCCGACATGTGGGCCACAAGGTTCCCGTAGCAGAGGGGGTGCGACCGTAGGCGAGCCTGACGGCGGGTTGTAGGATGGGGTTGAGGGTCGGGTAGTGGGGTGTTGATATGGTGAGATGGTGGGGAGGTGTCAAGAAGAGACTCGTCATCCGAGGGGTATGTGATGAACGAGTCAATGGGGAGGCGCGTGCCGAAGCCTGGGGTGTTTATATGGAATAAGACATGGACGAAAGTGGTGATGCGGCGAGTCTCGGGGTTGTAGACGCGGTACCATGGGGCGTCAGTCGGATAGCCGACCATGACGCCACGGAATGCTTTTTCGCCGAGTTTCCGACGCAACTTGTCGGGCTCTTTGGCGAAGACGGCGCACCCGAACACGCGGAACTTGGACGCGTCAGGCGCCGATGACGTGAGGAGGGTGAGGGGAATGCCACAAGTGAGACCGACGGAGCGGTTGTAAGTGCGGTTTCGAAGGCACACAACAGTGGTCATAGCCCACGACCATATGGAATTGGGGACGGCTAAATTGTGGAGCATCGCAGAAGCATTGTCCCGGAGGGTCTGCTAGGGGCGCTCAGTTTTGCCGAGCATGTGATGGGAATAGGGGGCAGAAAATCGCACACCGACGCCCAGACGAGCGCAGAACTGGCGTTTGGCAGCTGCCTCAAAGACAGAGTCCGATTCGAACTTGAGGACCGGTGCGAACGCGCTTGAATGAGAGTGATGGCGTGAATGCAAGTGTCCGATGTCCAACATGATGGTTTCCAGCTCAGAGCAAGCGTCGTCTTTGGTCTTAAGGAACCGCACCCACTTGTAATGTGAGTGGTGGTCGATGACGAGCAGGCCGTAGCGGAGGCCATGTTGGGAGGGGACATTAATTGGGCCCCAAAGGTCAGGGTATAGGCTGTGAAGGGGACGCGATGGTTTCGCGCAAGCATGAGTCTCGCGTGGTGCAACAGTGGCCTTGTGGAGCAAGCATGAATCGCAAGAAACATTTTCTACAGAGTTGGCTAATCTTGGGCTAGTTGGGACACCGTGGGTGTGCTAGGCATGTAGGCTTTGCATGTTAAGGTGTCCAAATTGGCGGTGCCAAAGTACGGGGTCGCACTTGGCAGAGAGGGCAACACGGGAACTGTAACCGCGCGCGCTATCATGTGAAGGGCATGGGGGTGGCTCTTGGTGGTGGGGCAAGAGGAAGAAACCGTTGCCAGACGGCTCCAACACACCCATTCATGTGGGCACCACGAGAAGGCCAACGTCACAGTAAGTAGGGAAAAGAAATTCACAGCCACTATGGGATTGCATCCAACTGACACTAAGGAGGCGGCCGATGCACTGAGCAGAGCGAGATGACATGTCGGGGTGTACAATGCATGGACCGTGCGGTGAATGATCTGGCCAGATGCCAGCCGAACAGAAATCCGCACTGAGCTACTGCCCTTAACGTCCACGCCGACCCCACCCACGCGAGAGGGAGCGGAGGGGGGGGGGGGGGCGAACGTAGCGAAATCATCGCGAAACGCTGTCAAGTTGACCGAGTAGGCTGAATCAATTACCCAGAAATGTGAGAGGTCACGACCCGGTGTGAGGGAAGATGAGAATGCGACAAAGCTGAAGGGGACACTCACCTCGGTTTCATCGTATTCATTTGTACTGTCCTCGAGAGTGAGCACACTCTCAGTGTCGTCGGCGGTGACGTCGCTCAGTAGGGCTGCGCGCGCAAATGGAGAGCCACCAGGGGTGCCGTACTTCTGGATGATCATCTTCCGTTTGGCAAGGATCCACCTCAAAAGAGCGTCATATGGGGCAGTGCAAGAGGATAGTATGTGGTCCATGAGGCTACCCTAAGGAGGAGGCTACCTTGACCCCCGTACCACGAGCACCGCTAACCTAACGGTGCCACAACGTAGTAGCGCTTCGTTTGACCCGATGAACGGAGGCCACAACAAACCCCCGGAACCTCACTTTTTGCATGGGATGTCGAAGAGCGACTTCCCTCCTTGCATATCGCCCTCCGGTCTTCCTCATCTACCTCTCGCCCCCGACTGAAGCAGCAAGAATATGCCGTCTTCATACCATAAAATCAGTTGCTTCTCTCGCAAGCGAGTGGAAATATATGACCCACCACTATGTTCACGAGACACTTCCGCGTTGTCGAGCTAATTCTTGGCACTACGCGAGAGGGTTTCACCAGCTAGCTCTAGCCGCGAGCACTTCGTCGGGGCTAAGGATGCCCCCTATCCTCGTGGCTTAACTCCCACTCCCGACATAAACGCTTGCTTAGTACAATGCCTAGTCCCTGCGCACAATAAGCTCCAAAAGTGCCTCCCATCCACTCTAGTCTACCATACTCGTCGAAGTAGACGGCTCACTTTTTAAGTAGGGTTCGTCTTAATAAGTACGAGCATCCCGGCTAATTGAAAAATGAAAACTTAACAACAATATTAACCGGGTCATCTGTCCGGTGTGTTGTTTAATGGCCCACCCAAAGCTGCAATTCAGGTCTTATGATCAAGGTTCAAGGCCATATGCACTATTCCTTAATACTCCTAGGGACTACCTGTACATATCGCAACCGCAAAAAAAGATATTTTGAGGATCGACACTCCTCCACAAAATTCCGGACAATATTTCGCACCTTCGCTCATGACGATGGGGAGGATGTCTACCACTGTGCGTGGCCAGTGGTTGCGGATGGCGTTTGCAGGGGGAGTGTACTTGGCATGTATGAGGTGAGCTGTTTGGGAGAGGTTAGTGTCTGTGCAGTACTTCCATTCCCCTATTTGAATCTTTTTATTGATGGATGCGTAACGGCGGCGACCGTTTGAGTGACCGACGAATCGAGGTTCGAGGAGGCGGATGAAGTCGGGTTTGTGTGCCGGGGGTCGTAGCGCGGGGGGGAGAATCTCAGGTGGGAGGACGGCGAGACACGAGGTTGGGGAGTCAGGTGAGAGACCTTCGTCAGCAACAACAAGGCGGGTGGGCATGTTGGTGGGGTGAGGTGGGTGACAGTCACGGGGAGTGTGGGCCGGAGTGGGGGAGGCAAATGATTTGATGGGTTTGTTACCAAAGTCTACAGTGATGGTCTCCCAACGTCCTCCGTTGTGGCGTTCCAGGAGGGAGAGTAGGAGTTGTAGCGCGTTGTTGTGGCGGTCCTGTCTTAGGCCAGACATGGTGGGGCAGTTACCGGCCATGTGGCCGTTGCTGGTGAACTGTCCACACATGGGGCAGCGGGGGGTGGGGTTGTGTGTGAGGAGGCGGGTGTTGTGGACTCCCCACATGAATTCTTGTTTGCGTGTGAATTGTATGTTGGTGAGTGTTGTGTGTTTTTGTGGAAGGAGAAGTCGGCGCCGTCCTCCGCGGCGCAGACGAGGAGGGTTCCGTGTTTGGTTGTTTGCGAGAGGGGTGTGTGTGTGTGTGTTTGGTGCTGTAGGTGTGTGCGTCGGCTTTGAGGTTGGTGTATTTGTAGGGTATGGGTTCCCCTAGGGTTTGTGGAATGAGGGTGTAGGGCCATGTCCAATGGCCTATCGTGACCTCTGCACTTGTGGTGTATGTAGTGTCGGGTGGGTGACCATCCGCGGCTTGGTTAGCGAGAGTGTCGGCGAGGTCGTTACCGAGGGAGTGGTTGTGTGCTTTGATTTTGCCGAGGTGTGTGCGGATGCCTGCGTCACAGCGGGATTGAAGGGTGTGTGTGATGGATAGGAGGGTGTCTCGGTGGATGTTGTGTCTGTAAGCGGAAGGGAAGTTTAAGTATCCTTGTATGAGGCGGAGGGAGCACGCACTGTTTGTAAGGAGGTGAGTGTGGCCTAGTTGGAGGCCTATATCAATGCAAGCCAATTCAGCTCGATTAATTGTGTGCGAGGGAGGGGTAGAGGTCACCAGGATTTTGATTCTGGTGTCCGAGGCGGGGTGGGTGGCTGCTGCTCCTAGAGGGGACGAGCCTCCTTTTTTCGAGCCGTCTGTGTATACAAAGTCCTGCCAGTTCCAAGCAAGAGTACCTCTGGTGAGGGGGGGATATGTTAGTTACATGCGTTCCGGGAGGGGATATGTGATGGGGTGTGGCGGTTAGCCTTCCAAAGCTAACTGCTAGCACAAATCTGTTCTATTCTATTTTGTCGCTACTTACTTGCTGAGTGGTGCTGCATATGGGAAAAGATGAGAGGATGTCTCACTGCTTGTACTTTAGCAGTATTTTGTAATTGAACAAAGGAATCGTTAAATGGTTATGTCACCTCCCTCTACTGCACTGAGCTTACTGAAATAGCTTTCCGCCCGGATAGCTTACGCCTGCTCACACTCGCTTACGTGTCAGGCGTTAGGGCTTTCCAACCGTCGTCAACTGTCTAGCGACGCGGTTCGTCCAGCCTGGGGAATCGCATTCTGCATAGGAAACCTCGCTTGGTGCGTCATCTGGCTAGTTAGATTAATTGTGCGTACCTGTATGTACCGGGAAGTACCGGTCGTACATTACGCATCCGAACCCTTGCTAGTACTGCAGTAGCGACGTACCCACGTTGTACGTCCTTCCGATGGAAAAGCACGAATTGGAATTAGTAACGAGTACATGTACAATGTCATGCAATGTACTGTTGCATGACTGTACTCGTCACACAAACCTCGCGCATTGAACACGGCACCCACGCCTCTTCTAAACCCCCTCCAAACCCCCCCCCAAAAATACGGTTATGTGGAACACAGAGTAATATGAAGCTTGCTATGAGCGCTTGAGCAATGCCCAAGTGTGGCGCTCAAAATGACGTGTGTAGTTCAGACAGTTTTCTGGGAATTTATGGGCTTTATTCGACAAACTCCACCTTTATAACACTAGTCGAATGTCAAAGAATGAGACATTGAGCACCTTTTGTTTCTTCGGCATTGCATGGCGTGGTTGTCGGGCGGGAAGGCGCGGCGGCACGTACCGGATCCGGCGGTTTTGTTTGGGTGCATCGCAAGAGGTGAAGCATCCCACGGTTCGCTTCGTAAGGAGAAAACAACACGTTCATGGTAAGCATTGATAAGCACGAATTCGTGCGATTGTGTAGAGCCTTAGTAGAGCGAGAGGTTATATGGGCGGGCGAGGAGGTGCCGGCTTGGCTCAATGGCGTGTGGGGTTTTGGGACGGTTTTGACGTCTTCACATAAGACTAATGGGGAAGGTCTCGCGCGGCTTAGAAATCGAAGAGACAGAAAAAATGAAAGGGGAGTACTCCCGTGGTGGTTCGGATCGGGAGTGATAGACGCCAAGACGTAGGTGTCTCCGTCCGGGACTGCGAGTAGGGCGCCCTCGAATAAAACGAGTCGACATAACGCGTGTTGGCCGGAAAAGAGTTCGAGACGGACCGACTCGGACTGTCGGCCCACATTTTTTTGTCCCTAAGCTCAAAAAGTGTGAGGAGCACATCGGGGGGAAGGGTACACGACGGATCTTGGGTACGGGGGGGAGGTATCTTGCTCGTAGGTCGTCCATTCGTCGTCAACTTCCGCATAGAGCGCGGGTCGAGGGTCGGCAAGCGTAGCGTGATCTTGGCACCACATCTAGTAGAGCATAGAAGTCAAGCGAGGCCGCGCTTACGGGGTAGTAAGCCCGCAAGGGTGCAGGCTCGATAGCCACACCTTGTGCGCCTCAGCAACGTCTCTTAAGAGGGAAGGGGGGGGGGGAGTGTAATCCGGCAAGGCCGGGAAAACCGGTCGAGTAAATAACCCGTCGGAGTTGTGTTGTCGGCGCGGCTTAGGATCGAAGAACCGCGAGGGCAACGCCCATGTCGGAGAGAGTTACCTCCACGGCGCATGTGACCCTGCAGAGCTCCTTGGGGCGCATAGAGGTTCGGGAGCTAACGGGACGCCGTCTCGCACATATGCGGACGTCGCATGTCTCGTCCACCATCTTGTGAAGACGAAGCACGACAGCTGAAATGGAGAGGGGTCGCGAAGATCTCGCCAGTGATTGTGAAATGTGGGGGGTGTGCCAAGGGTCGTGGTGATAGGTGGGCAATTGCGGGAGAGGCCGGAGAAAGTATGTTCAAGGAGGATAGATTGGGTGTCTCCGACCTTTTCGGCGCGCGTTTCGCGTCGGAGAGTCGCCGATTTGGTCAATAATTAGAGCATGTGGTAGCCCTTAACGAGGGAAGCTCGCTATCGTCGAAAAACTGGCTTATTTGGTGTATTGAATTGGTAACGAGGTGGGTGTGTGTGGGGGTGTGTTTGGTTGTTCAGCGACGACCTTGGTGAGGCCCGGTAGGTGGACCCGACTTGTGTAGCGTGCGTTTTCCAGCACGATTGCAAATGGAGTTAGTATTCGAGCATATGGTAGACCATTGCACATGGCATGGCATGGCAGAAGGAGATGTGTGTCGGTGCAACGAGTTGGTAACGCTAGTGGTGGTGTGTTAGTGTGTTGCGAAGAGGTGAGCTGGGAACCGGAAGTTGGCCAAGGAGGACCGGAGACGCGTCGGATCGAGTCGATTATGGGCGGACGAAGGTCGAGTGAGCTTGCCTTAGACGAGGAGAGGACGGGGAAGCGGCTTGTATCTGGTAGGACCGAGGAGCGTGGCCGACGGGAGGCGATAGGAGGCGAGAACACTGCATGAGAGGGAGTGCCATCGCGTCGGTGGGGGCGGCGGTGCCAGCCCTCGTAGGGCTTGTATGTGTAGGAAGTCCGCGGGAAAAGTGAATTTCCTGGGGAAATCAGTACTTTCCCCAGTCTATAATACCGGTTGTAAAGAAGGAAGTTATCATGGCTAGTAGCATTCTAGCGAAAATCAGCCGAGTGAGCAAAAAGTGACCCCGACCATATTCAAAAATGCACGGTCGCAATGTGTCGCAATATTCCGAGAAGCTTAACCGACAACGCGTCGGAAAAGAGTGGATATCGCTGAGCGGCCTTCTTGCCACTAAATACCAACAATAAATTTCAACTTCAATAATAATATTCCAAAGCGGACGGGGACCGTGAAGCCGTCTGTGCAGACGGCATGGCTCCTCCAATAGGTACGAGAGACGCGGGCGGCCCGAAGATATTGTTGTCGTCAAATACGCCAACAGTTACAAGGGATGCGTTATTTACACCACTGCGACACACACACACACACACACACACACACACACACAATCACACACACACACACACAAGCGCGCATACACGGAGTTCTTACGAAGTTGCCATCATCTGCATTGTGAACCTTAGCATCAGTGTCTAGATCGGTGGTGTTGTCAACGCATCGCCCAGATAACTGAATTAGGAGAGGACAGATGGCAGGGGTTGAGGCAATGGCGAAGTAACGTTTGAATTCGATTACAAATATTCTTGCGCCTACACAAGCAGGCAACGCACGCCGATACTACTGCTGCACTCCTCACACTGAACGCGCCTTTCATGGTGGGTAGGGGATTCAAGTCAGAAGCTCAAGCGAGACAGGCGATGCCCATTTTTACGAGCTACTAGTAATGTTTTGGGGAAGCATCCCCTCGCACATATCAATGAACTACGCCGCCCCCCAAAATAATAAAACTTTTGCATTGCCCATTTCCGCAGCGACTTTATTACCCATTTCACTAAAAAAAGGGAAAAAAATGTGGACACACTCGGTTGCCTCACACCCCGTCCTTGGCGGCCTCCTCCGCGCGGAGGACCTCGGTGAGCGCATTGCTGCGGTCCGCAGCCTCCTGTCGACGGTGGTAAAAGAGGACGTACGCGTTGGGGCTGACCACCTGGTCCGCGGGCACCTCACTCACGCGGCTGTCATCAAAGCAATACCACTGCTCGGTGCCCGGCTGTTTGGCGTACGCGGTGTAGTGCCCACCGCCCAGACCGCCCATGTGATTTGAGACAGCAAAGAGGTCGTACACCGGCGGCACGGGCTGACCCGTGAGCAGGTGAGCCGAGAGGTCGAGGCCCTCCAGAGGAAAGTCCACCGGGGTGGTCAGCTTGTCGCGTAGGCGAGAGGTGTAGGAGAAGCGCTTCAGGTGAACCACCAACACCTGCGAGAGAGACAGGATGGGGGCAAAGCAGTCTCAGCACTCAATCCCTCCACTCCACTTCATCCCCGCTTGCCCTCCCATTACTACTCGTGAGCTTCCATTAAACCCTCGTCCTCTTTCACACTATTTTCATTCAATTTGCATGAAACCCTAATCCGTTCATATTCGCTCTACTCGACCTCGCTCTCAAATGTCAGCCCCTCGCTCTCCTCAGCTTCCACACTGTGTCCGCCACCTTGTCATATCATATATCTTCATTCAACAGTCATACGCGCTTATCAACATTACCTATATTTAACTTTTCGTTCGCCACCATTCACCATTTTGACTTATTTTCCACCTCTTCCGTTCATTTCTGCTCCCCCACCTTTCCATTTCCGTGCCATACTCACACGTAAGTATCTCAAACTAACGTACGTTTACCCATGGTGGTATGAACGATTTAAAGGGGGGACAGTTTCATCAATATTTCACCGACGTAATCTCATAATCCACATCAAACGCTCAGGATGAAATTTGAACAACTTACAATATAAGTGTTCAGTCCGCAGCCCATTCCTCGACTTGGCAATCCAAACACACCGACATCTAGTCACCTTGAACGAGTCGTTATTTGCGAAGAGTAATGGTGATGCTGCGGCGTTCTTACCTCGGGCAGGCTCCACAGGTCGAGCTTCTTGTCAGCCTGCACGTGGTCCTTGCAGCGCGGGCAGTACCAGGAATCCTGCGGGTCCAGCTTCTCGTGCTGCAGGAAGCAGTCCAGGCAGGAGGCCAGCGACGCGGGGCGCTCGCTCTCCGCCTGCACGGCCTCCACCGACTCGTCGATCCGCGGGTTCTGCACGCAACACAGCCACAAACAACACCCGCCGTCAGCACCGACTAGCTCCAAAAAAATTGCGAACAGCCAAACTAATACATGTTCCTTGCTGATGAAATCGATGAGATCAAAGGAAAGAGCGCACTTTCGTCTCAGGAAAAAAAAACCAACAATGTTGCTCATATCATATGAAATTATCAGCAGCAAATGACTCATTGCCAATACCCTAATTTATGCACTCGACTACTGTTAATTATCTGTTCATCCGAAACATGTTGATTACAAGTATAGAAAGCCGAAAGGGGATTTGAACAGGAAAAGCGCGCGGGGAAGAGTTCACGACTGCGGTGATGGCCAACAAATTCCCACGACACGGAGCTATTAGGTGCAACCAAGGCGCGAACGGATCTCACATATGCACATGAATAAACACTTAATGATTCTTACAAGAAAAAGCAGCGAAAACCCACCAAGCAAACATGCAGATAAATGAATCTCACAATCGCCAACGAAAAGCGAAAATTACAGTCATAGGTAATTAAACCAGGAGACGCTCCCCGCGACGAGATCACCACAAGAAACACGGGGCAGTCAACCGTCGGCACATGACAGCCACCAACCACAGGTTCTTCGTTCACCGCAGTGAATTTTACTGTATTCCATACCCAACAAGATGTCGGTGTAGGCCGTAAAAATAAGGAGGAGCACAGCGGCGGGGATGAGATAAACACGAGCATTCGAAGCACAGAATCTTCGTCACGCTTCACATCACAATAGTTTCTTACAAGAAAAAGCAGAGGAGGCCACCAAGCAAAAAGAAGAAAAGAGGAAAGAACCTAAGCCCGAGGAGGCCACCAAGCAAAAAGAAGAAAAGAGGAAAGAACCTAAGCCCGAGGAGCAGGAAGGCATGCCGCAGCGTCAGCACTGCCCTTCCTGCTTCACATCTGAAAAAGTGTTTCCGAAATAAATGACTAGTACCGTACCACCAGAACATACGTACCGACTAGCTACGTATCCCTTCCTTCTCGTAATCGGAATTAACGAGCAGCAAATCGCCGCAACTACGGTTCATCTCGTTTTCATAAGGCGTTCACAGGGAAATTAACGGAACTCGGCGCTGTATTGGACCAAGCGAGTCCTGATACAGCTGTCGAGGGAAAGCATCATGGACCACACGAGTCCTGATACAGCTGTCGAGGGGAAGCATCATGGACCACACGAGTCCTGATACAGCTGTCGAGGGGAAGTGGCATGACGTCTCGAGTACAATTTCATAGAATGGCGCAACCTCTGAAACGACGGAGGGTGAATATCGCATGCTTCGAACACATTTCACGTTGCTGCTGGACAGATCGAGAATTTCTTTTCGGTGAAAAAATGTAATCGTTACATTCTTACTGTGGCTTCTGAGCCTGTTGTTTTCTTCTGGATTACATTAATACTTTCTTTGTAATCACAAAATATTTTTTTATTTTCGCTCGGATACACTGCTGGTGGATTCCAATACTTTCTTCGAAATAAAGCATCTTGTAAGAATACATTTATTACTAATAGATAAATAACCACAGATATCTATCCCGTACATGCTAAAAATACAAAAAATGATTTTTACAAGAAAAAGCAGAGGATAGTTAGTACCCGGCAAGAAGAAGAAAAGAGGGGAAAGCCCATATGGGCCCGAGGGAGGCATGCCACACATGCAGTACATACAATAAAATACATTACATTACATTACAATACAGTACACACAATCCTGCAGTCACTCAGTCCGAGCAAGGCATGCCACACATGCAGTACATACAATAAAATACATTACGTTACAATACAGTACACACAAACCTGCAGTCACTCCGTCCGAGCAAAGCATGCCACACATGCAGTACATACAATACAGTACAGTACACACAATCCCGCACATACTCGATAGCCAATCCGTAACACTGGCTACACCCGTACCGTACTGAACACAAAGCACACGAGCGTAGAAAATCGCTTACAAGGAAATAAATGCATAAAGCTCATATAATATATGATGTCAAATTAATTACAATAAAAAGCAGCGGAAGACCACCAAGCAAGAAGAAGAAAAGAGGGAAAAAACTGAGCCCGAGGAACAGGAAGGCGTAACAGAGCATCAGCACTGCCCTCCTGCAAAGCGTTGCGGAGATAGGGACCCAAAGTAGCATGAAGAGCAGCAGAAAGGCGTTGCATACAGCTCATACATAATAGTAGCGAACGCAGAGAAAGCGATGATCAATAAAATAAATATGGAAAAACAAACAGCAACCCGTCGTAGAGTATAGTCGAACGGGCATTCCGGAATCTGACATTGTTCGCGGCTGCAGGGCGCGCGCTGGCGCGCACGACGGTGCGGAGAGCGGAGTTCCCCTCTTGGAACGCATCGAAGCAAGGTCTTCTTAAAAAATTAGTTCAGAAATGCAGTGGGAGGAGAATTTGATAGGAAGTGAGAGGGGGAGGGAAAGAGAATGAGATAGCGACAGGGGAGTAAGGGGCGGTGGGCGGGGGGGGAAGTGGCGAAAAGGGAGAGGGAGAGGGAGAGGAAAGAAAGAAAGGATCGAGAGGGGGGGGGGGGAGGTAGAAGGGAGACGGAGTGGGAGGGAAAGGGGGGTAGAGAATAAAACATGCCTCCACAGGGGGAGTGGTGGAGACAAGGAAGAGAGAGAAACGAGGGGAGTGAGAGGGAGTGGGAGTGATGAGACGGGGTGAGGGAGAGGAAGGGAGATAAAGAGAGATATATGGAGAGAGAAAGGGAGAAAGGGTTCTGCAGAGAGAGAGAGAGAGAGAGAGAGAGAGAGAGAGAGAGAGAGAGAGAGAGAGAGAGAGAGAGAGAGAGAGAGAGAGAGAGAGAGAGGGGGGGGAAGGGTGGAGGGAAGGGGAAGGGTAGATAGAGGGGGAGGAGAAGAGAATGAGATAGTGACAGGGGAGTATGGGGCGGGAGGGGGGGAAGAAGGGAGAGAGGGAGAAGAGGGGGAGGGGCGAAAAGGGAGGAGATAGAAAGAAAGAAAGGGGGTGAGAGAGAGGGGGGAAGGCAGAGGGGAGTGGGAGGGAAAGGGGGGCAGAGAAGTTAACATGCAGAGGGGGAGAGGGAGAGAGAGACAGGAGGGGAGTGAGAGGGAGTGGGAAAGATGAGGAGGGATGAGGGAGAGGAAGGGAGATAAAGAGAGAGAGAGAGAGAGAGAGAGAGAGAGAGAGGAAGGGAGATAAAGAGAGAGAGAGAGAGAGAGAGAGAGAGAGAGAGAGAGAGAGAGAGAGAGAGAGAGAGAGAGAGAGAGAGAGAGAGAGAGAGAGAGAGAGAGAGAGAGAGAGAGAGAGAGAGAGAGAGAGAGAGAGAGAGAGAGAGAGAGAGAGAGAGAGAGAGAGAGAGAGAGAGAGAGAGAGAGGAAGGAGTACATATGTAAGGAATGAAAGTAAGGATTTCAGTATGATACAGTTAACTGTACTTTTTTTTTTGCGCCCCCGGGATATGGGACTGGCAGGGAACCCGCACCGGCACCCGCTACAGGCGGCGTTTTGCAAGCATGACTGAGAGCAGAAGTTCGAAACAAACCTCAACTCAACCTCGATAGTTTTTACTGTACTATCGGAAATATGACCCATACAACATACATACATACATACATACATACATACATACATACATACATACATACATACATACATACATACATACAACATACATACATACATACATACATACATACATACATACAACATACATACATACATACATACATACATACATACATACATACATACATACATACATACATACATACATACAAAATAGCAATCACAGCTATTTTATTATAGAACAGCCAAGAAATCTATTATCCATGAAAATGCGGGGAAACATTCCGAAAAGCGCAAAACTCAAACACGAACATCCAACGACCAATGCACGACAGTTTGGGGGTATGTCATTGTTTGTTCAGTACGTTAGGAAAAGTTTTGGTACGTTTCGGTACGTTAGAATGCCGCGTCGGATTTTTTGTTTTAAGCTATCCCTCGAGGGGGGGACCATACATCACCTCTTTCGCGGATGGTGGCAAGGTTCACCTAAGAACCGGCCTCAAACTGTGTAGAGGTAAGAGAACAGACATCGCCACCATCCAAAACAATTATCGGTGGAACATGTATACGTCCCCTGACTTGAATTACTAACAGGCGTTAATGAGCGGGTGCTCTGACTCACCTCCAGCAGCGCAGCGTCGTACATGCCACCGCCGTCAGACTCCCATTCGATCACGTAATACTCGACGGCGTCATCGCTCCAGGTACTACTGCCGCCGACCCAGCTACCGACAGCTTTGACTTCACCGTAAGCGTTTGCAGGGTGCAGGGTGTACGCGGCGCCGCTGTTGCCTCTCTTCCGTCGACGTGAAGATGGGCTGGGCGGCGTCGGGGATCCAGGAGTAGCCCGATTTGACGCAGCCCACATATCGAACGGCTGCCCGCTGCTACTCGGCTTTGTTCCCGAGCTAACATCGCTACGACAACTGCCGTCCTCATCCATTGGTAGCGTCGCCGCGGTGTCGGCCACCGTCCCTGCGTTCGCAGCTTCGCTGGACGAGGGTGCCGCGGCGGGGCCGGCGGAGTCGAGGCCCATCGCACTGGCGCTGCTTCTGCTGCCCATGCTAACGCTGTCCGTGCTGTCCCCCCGGCGGCGACCCTTGCTACGCAGTGGTCGCAAGGCCGCCGTCAAAGCTGCCTCCAACTCCTCCTCCCCCTACAAAACCGGGCGACAACCCGTTACAGCAAGCGCCACCATGTCACAAAAAGAACACAGCGACATATTTTGTGGGTAATACATAGGATCAAGCAGTCGGAGAAAAATATGGCAGATTCGACCGAACAATAAATTGATAAAAAGAAATTTGAACAACAATGAATCAATTTGGGTTAAGTCCAAACCCAAAATGCAGATATTCGCAGCATTAATGAATTTGGCTATGATAAAGGGCAAACACAGCGATATTTTTGAAATATATCAAAGCGACATCGCTCAGTGAAAAGGGAACGCACCGACAAAAAGTAATATTTCGATGGATTTGTTGGTATGTTCATGTTGACAGCGATAAATCACCGAGGTTCATATCAAGGATCGAAAAATGCAGACAATTGAATCCGAAACTAGTTATTCAAACGCCGCCCCCTACAAGAACAGTAGCAGCTCAATTCGTTGAATGGTGTGGTAGTGAGAATCACGGTGCAAGCGTCAGGTCGCGGACCTGAACATCCTAAAAATATTCACTAAGAATGTGCGTAACGCATCGACGTCACTTTTGACTGTGGCCACAGCGCACCAACTTCCACGAGGCCCAACCCCCCCCCCCCCCTCCAGTTTATGATTTGGAGTTGACGAGTCGCTGCTCCAAATCATCGCCGAAAATATGAAGCAGCGACTCGTCAACTCGGGCTATTGTGTTATAGTCAGATTGTTATTTTTATTCATGTTCGACTTTCAAATGAAGATTTACCAACAAAGAAACATCCCGTGTCTTTCATTTGTTAATTTACTCATTAATTTACTTGCTTGGAGGGGGGGGGGCTCACGTTGGCGCCCTCCGACGGCGGCAGCCACAGCAGCAGCGGCGCAGCAAAGAGGTCGCGGCCAAAGGCGGTGCATCGGCGGTGAAACACGGTCACTTCGCGCATGACGGCGCCTGGGGCGGGGATGGGGCGGCGGTAGGCGAGCAGCGGGTAAAGCTGCGTGCTGCTCAGGCGATGCAGGTCGTGGTCGTCAGGCAAGAGGTGTCGGATGCGGTGGAAGGACACCTCCGCCACCACCACCTCCTCCGTCCCCGTGTCTAGCAGCGCCGCGGTCGCGATCGCCGCGCGCAGGTCCGCGACCGTGCCTGACTTGGGCACCAGCACGCTGTACTGTGTCGGCGGCGCGCTGCCGTCCGTGGCCACCAACGTGACGCTCAGCTGGCGCTTGTTGGCGGTGGGGAGGGGGAGGGAGAGGTACATGAAGGGGTCAAATTTGACGCTAGAGTGACCGCAGCCAGGACACACCAGACAGCTCTTGAACAGCCCCTGTAAAGGTCGCATGCAACACTGACTCAGCCCCTCTCTTCCATTTCCACGCACGCGTGCTCGAGAGCATTTAGGAAGATAAGGCCGCTGAGTGGATGAAATATCATGCCACCACTCATTAAGCCACGACCCCTCACCCCTAAGCAGACACAAACCCAAAAACGCCTGCACATAAATGACAAGACTAAATCGACACAGTTATACAATAATTATCAGACCACTCAATAACATGCTACCACTCACTGACAGTCCTATGTGCTCATGCGAGAGACGTGATATGGGCAAACCCTAGCCACCCAACCACACACCCCAAATCCTTATGCAACCCATGCCGTAATCCCTAAATCTGTAGCGGCCATTCCACATTGACCAAAAGCACACACGACTTGCTCGACGAAATTATACATAGGGACCAAAAATACACGTCAGTTTTCCAATTCACTCCGACACTGACTAAAAATATGAAGGCGTCACAAAATCAAGGTTCTCAAATTGGATGGCAGTAACTTTTCACAATAATATAATCTAGCGGTTTGCCTTGCCATGCCGCACTTGAGGACGTTGATAAACGTGATATGGAGGCAACACGTCTAAATATTGCAATATCGTAACAGCACTGTTTCGAGTCCGGGCATCATGATTCGGAAGTATATCAAAACAATGAAAAGTCATATCTTTCACACACAAATGTCCATAAGCAGGAATGCGTCGCGACACACACACTCTCTCACATGAACCCGCCTTGATTTGCCAGCATGCCACCTAACCGCTCGAGCTCAGCTATTGACAGCACCCAAATTGAACAAACTTCAACTTCAACCTTATTCATCCTTATTCTGAAGCCTTAGGCCGGTTGTCTCCATCACATCCGTGCCGAGCGGTATCATCCCCCGCCCGCCGCAACGAACGGTCACACACATATATACACACCCACAAACACACACGCACACACACACACACACACACACACACACACACACACACACACACACACACACACACAAAATACGCACGCAAAAACACACACATACCCACACACGCAGGATATAAATTTGATTAATAAATTTAAGTACAAGACAACAAATAAATCATTACCAGGAATATATCAGCCAATGAATACAACCCACAAATAAATACGACAAGCGTTTTCTGCGTCTCCTCTCTTTCCGGGCGATGAGGCAATTCCCCACCTGAAAGTGGTCCACCACTACGCTGTCGTTGCGCAGGCGATAGTTGTGCCACGCCTCGGCCGCGAGCTCCTCGTCGGGGCGCCCGTTGCTGTCCTTGTCCTCCACGTACGGCTTGTCCTTGATGCGATTCAGGTCCTCGTGCAGCCCGTCCAGCAGAAACGCCAGCAGCTCTTGGCTATCCTGCTGGCTATACCCACTAAACTGGGGCGCAAACTGCGCAAGGCTGTACTTGAACGCGCGCGGGGAGACGGAGCCGGTGTTGCCCTGCCACAACAGATGCAGCAGCGCGCCAAATGCCTCCGCCAGCGCGCCACCCTGCCCCAACGGATTGTCCTGGTTGATGTCATCGCGATACAGGTTGGCCAGGAAAAAGGAAACCAGCGGGGGCGTGTGACTCAGGCACTGCAGGCTCGAGTTCATAAAGCAGGTGTTGCCCAGATTTCCAAGGCCAGCGAGGCCACGCTCCGCGCCCGGACTGGCGGTGATGGTATCTGAAAAGCCGTTAGACAGCCGCAGGCTACTCCCCGATCCCGCGGTGGCGAGCGTCATGGGCGCCAGGCTGCTCGCCACATCCGCCACAGGCGACGTAACGTTCGTCTCGCTCGAGGACGAGTCGGAGCCCCGCGACCGCATCAAACTGCGCACCTCCAGCAAAATGGGCTGCTCCTCCAAAATGCTCGCGTCCTGTTCCGCCATGCACAACAGCCCACACCACTCCACTCAGACCCCCACTACACCCCGAAGATCCAAACGTGGCTGAATATTTTCTTGACCCTTTTAACCACGTGGTAGTTCCGGGTGGTGTCACCTCGAGTGTCTGCTCCAACTTGTTGTCCAGGCAGCGGTATTTAGAGTCATGGTAATAGTCCCACACGCTGACGTCCTCCGGATCAAGCTTTAGATCCTCGCATGCCAAAGTCTGCAAACAACATAACAATTGGTCACAAAGGATCAGAGCCAATGAACCGGTGGGCTGTTTTCAGAGAAGCAGAGTGCATAAAAATCGAACAGGAAAGCGAGTTAAAGGTATACAACAGGATTAATAACAATGGAACGGGACTGATAGTGCAAATATGGAGGAAAGGATGGTTCACAGCTGGTTGTGAAATTCGAAAGAGTAGTGCTAGGGATAGGAGATATGTGTGTGTGTGTGTGTGTGTGTGTGCGTGTGTGTGTGTTAGAGGATGTGGGAGTGGGTGAGACAGGGGGACGTTGCTGCTGGCATGTTTTTCACTAGGGGACGCGGGAAGGGGGCCATGCCTTGAGTTCCTGTATTGTGGCCTCGCAGCTGAGCAGCAGATCCATGCGATGCTGCACCTCGCCCACATTCGCCAGTACTTTGATGGGCATGGGGTAGACCTCGATCACTGGCTCCCTGGACCCGTTCTTGCACACCACCTTGCGCCGAATCTCTGGCCCGCCGCCGTAAGCGGCATGCAGCATCTCCCACGTCTGACGTCGCAGAGTGAGCGAGTCAGCGAGAAAGCATGGCACAGCCACGTCAAGGCAAAAATGATGTGGCAGACAGGATAAAGAGCAGGTATGCGTAGAAAGAAAAGGAGGTAGGGAAGGCAAGGAAAAGTGGGGAGAGTAATGAATGAATAGAGTTGGCAGATGACTGGCCGTGTCAGTCATTAATCCATTTACAAAATATTCCTTTGTATGGTAGGAGTAGGTGAATGGATGCGTGGGGTGTTGGCAGGTAGCAGATAGAGGTATTGAGAGCCAGGGGGAGCTAGATGCAATTTAACAGGTAATACAGCGCTGTGACATGGCCATTCTACAACTTAGGTGTAGGTTGGGCAATTTTGTTATCAAGAATTTCATGGGAAGCGGCTGCTTTCTGTTGCCAACGGGCATGAGAAGGGGCTTATCTCATGTAACAAGAAAAGTGGGTGGCAAAGGGGAAGAGTATACCTCCGGGCAGACCACTTTGTAGTCGTGGTTCTCTCGCAGTGCGAGGCGCAGGTCGGTGCTCGCCGACTTCAACAGAGCGCTGTTGGCGATAGGTCCAGGATGCTGCGGGTTGGCCGCCTCCATGGGCAGAGCTGCCGTGGCGCCCGAGTCGCTTATGTGGTCGTAGTGCGCGTGCGCCTTCCACGCCTTCCACCAGTCGTGCGCCACGAGGAACATGGCGCCGCCGCCTGACATGGCAAAACCCTCCTCCGCCGCGCGTACAGCGCGCGCCTCCACGCTAGGCGCGACCTCCACGAGCTGCATGTCCAGAGAGGAGCTGCAGCTTGCTGGCGAGCCCGCCTCCGTGTGGGAAAGGCGGGCAGCGCCCATATCAATGGATGGCCCTATGGTGACGAGTCGTGTCACAATTCTCCGAGTCGTCCGAAATCTCGGAACGAGATCCCCACCAGCGCGCTGACGCGCTCCGTCGACTTGCTCTCGTTAAGGACAGCACCTACGAATGGGGCTGACAAGACGACCCCACACGGTCCTTGTTCGTTTACAGCCTGAGCACAAGCACGGTGACGCTGAGCTTAATTTGATTGGAATGGTGTAGGGATTAGTAAGCGAGAGAGGCGAACACGGCCGTAACAGTGATAGGCGATCGGTTGGTTGACACTCCCGTCTGTTTCAGACGGCAGGCGACGACGTATGTTGGTACCTATGGCCGACCGACGTACAACCATGCGGGCAACGACCGACGTACAACCATACTCGGCCAGGTGGGCAAAGGTAGAAGTGTGCTTTCTTAAAGTTGGGTGAGAATGCGTGTAGGTAAGAGAATATAACGCGGGAGTAGAGAAAGCTTGGTGAAGAGCGCGGCGTTGGCGGGGTCGGTTAGTGAGACAAGGGCGACTCGTGGCGGCTACGACCGTTCTCACGTACCCTGGAGCGTTCTACTCTTCAATTGTTATTGGCGGCAAAGCAGAATAGCTACACGGGGTGGCAGTCCGAAAGATAACCGGGAGCGAAGCGCAGAGGAGGGCCGCAGCAGCTTTGCTGCGTGTGCTGTGATCCGCGGTGGGTGCAGGACGTGTGAGAGTGAAGCTGTGGCTGGGGTGGCGGTTGAGAGAAGTCCACAGCGTACGCCACGCTGGCTGGGAGCTTCGTTCAAATTTATATTTTGCTGTATTTAACAACTCAACGCTCGGCAGGCCGGTCAATCCGCTGATATAGTACCACTGTATGCATATCGCCAATAATAACAACGACGTAGTAGTAGTTGTCAACACGTTGGTGGCAGATTACCTGCCGAACTTGCAGCCAGTAAAGGGACTCGAAGCGGGTTACCACTGCGGCTCCTCACCTGCAGGTTTCGCAGAGTACACGTACGGGTGGGTAGGCAACTGCAAACCCACACGAGGGCAGGTTCGTTCAACTCGGTTAAACGGAGAGGAGGGCGGGCGGTAGTGACTGTGTGAGTGGCAATTATGGAAAGTATGTGAGGGGCAGCGGTGGGTATCGGATTGCGAGCTACTGACGGTCAGCAGAGCGTCCAAATAAATCCTCGTACAATTCGATCAAAATTATAAACAAAGTACGCAATAAATTTGAATACTCATTCAAAATAAGCAAAGCAGAAAATTTTCTGCTCCTCGGGCTTAGGCCCGGGCTGGGGGGGGGTTCCCTCCTTTCTCCTTTTTACTTGGTGGTTTTCGCTGCCTTTTATTCTTGGGGGAATATTGAGTCCACTATTTTATTTTCCTCTTTTCTTCTTTTTGCTGGGTGGCCTCCACTGCTTTTTCTTGCAAGAATTTTTTTAAATTAGGCCAATAATAATTAATTTAATATATATTTTAATAAACTTAATAATTAGGCCAATAATAAAATATCTCCTTTTTCGCTACCCGGGCAACCCCAAATCCGTCGGCGGGCAACCGCTCAGGCAACCCCGCTATCCGCGTCAGCACCGTTGGATTGGAATTCCAGTTGCCCTGGTTGCTGGGCCTGAATAATATGGAAATCTGCAGTACTTATCGTGGACATTTTCTTAATACTTTACGTTGTACTGTTCTCAAAATGAGCAGAGCGATTGTGAATATTTTAAATACTTCCAGTACAGGTACAGGTACGGGTACATGATAGATAGTAATAGTTCGCGAGGGACTGTATTATTGATTGGTACTAGCCTCGGGAGAATGGGTAGTACACGTACCACGTTTGTGGTACACGTACCACAGAAAATGGTCATTTTTAGAACCTCCAAACAGACCGCTGATTCAAGCAATCTTTACAGAAATAGGTCCAAAACGTGCAGAAGGTCCCAGTCACCTTATTTTTCAAGAAATACGGGTTACCGGCCGCGGCTGTTCGCCATGCCGACGATTTTGCCCCCATCTACCCCCCGCGGTAGCACCGCTCGGCACGTCCGGATAGGCCAAAGAGTCTCGGCTCGTAGAGGCCCTACAGAGGACCTAAGGCCCGGCTCGAGGCGCCATCAGCGTGCCCGGAAGTATGGCTTAGATACTGCGTCGGTAGGGCCGAAGTTGTGGACCGTGCGGTGGGATAATGGTGCGGAAACTACCGAGCGGTCCACTCAACTCCGGGCAGAGCTGCCCACTGCCGCGGAAGAACTTGCTAGCTCACCGCCTCCCACGCCTGGCGATGACCACACTAACCGAAGATTAGTTCCTGCTCATCGTTCCAACACCTTGTCAAAATTTCGTGTGGAGCTTCTGCTTGTCGACTCCGCTGTGCGCACCGCGCCGACGGAGGGTACTGGTAGAGAAATAGCTGAGAATGTAAATTTCGAAAATCAGCCAACACTACCCACCGACGCATCTCCTTCTCCAAAGCGCGGCTCGACCTGTAGCGGGTACTTTTACCGCAACGACCCATATGCTACGGACCTCATGCTACCTCCCCCTTCACCCCTACTCGCATTAATGGCATATCAAGTTGGTTTCCGAGCTCCTTGTTGGTAACGTGGCGGGCGAAGCCACCGGGTTTGGGCGGGGCTGAACATGCAGCCCCTAATCATGATTGTTTGCACCAACTATCCATAGGCGACAACTATAAAACTCCATGCTCGTGAACATGTTTGAATTGCAGCATGATAAGGGTACGCTATTGCAACGAAATGTCCCCAGCAGCATTAGCATGACGCAGCAACGTGACGCCATCATGCAGTCGAGTGACATGCATACCTGCGCATGGATCGCCACACAAAAACGCACAAAGCCTAGCTTTACTCCCCTTAAAGAAGCTAAAGCAGTAGCAATGCGCTCTGTCATGCAAATTCGAAGGGAATGAGAGGTGTTTTTAACTGTTTGTTTTACAAAGAACTGTGTAATCTGAATTTTGGCGGAGCCACTAACCCCCCCTCCGCCCCCCCCGATGTAATGCACGACCTGTGCCTATCGCCTATGTCTACACTTACTTCCCATGTCTGAAACTTCACACCCACTCGCTCCCTCGATATCCTCCTTCTTAAATGAGCGCTAATTAGTATTCTCTTTGTCTGGAAGGGGCGCCTCCTCGACATTCGGAGCGCGGGGCTTCGAGCCGAGGTCGCGCACATAGCCGCGCTCGCACATGCGCCACGCTCACTCCCGCATCCACCCCCACGTCACAACCAGCACGCCTCAGCTCCTTCGTAATGTCTAATTATTCCTTATTTTCCTATTCGAACGGGTTTCAGTAAGTTTTTGGTCGCTAGGTACCTCAGAAAGCGAGGCACACGAGCGTAAATGCGGGACGCGGTCGTGGCGGGGAGCGGCTACACGCATTTTCTTACCTCGTACACTCCCCTCGACTTTCAAGCCCGCCGCAACACAGCCACCTGCGACCCAAACAATTGGTCCATCCATTTCATGATACTCATGGGCGTTATCGAGCTGATTTTCGATACACGAGAGGGTCTTACCGCACAGCTCCATCTCATCTTTAGGACGGCCAGCTTGTCGCCGACCTCATCGCGCACCGCTCACTCCCGACCTTTCAGGTTGCTTGCACGCCCAACTCACCACACCAACCTTCGTCTCCGACTACCAAAAGTTTCAAAATCCTCTTGGTAACTTGTTTCGAGAAGCGTCGGGCTTGAGGTAGAGTTTGATATGACTTTGGTCCTTCTGAGTCGGGCGGATGGCCCGACAGAGAAGTGGTGCGCTTAGGGTGCGAGCAACTGCAAATATAGCGATGATACGGTTTCCTCATAAATATTTAAGAGATAAGTACTAAATTAAGGCGCCCGCCGGCGGCGCAGCGGCGGCGGCCCCGGAGAGGGGTGCGCTCGCAGGCCCGTCGGCACCTACCTCTACCTCCACGCGGTGGGCGCTGGTAACCCCATAGCCGTGCCAGGCCTGGCACGGTAGGGGGCTGAACGAGGTACCGGCAGCTGCGATCCGCGGGATCAGCAGCTGTCGGGAAGCCCTGTACGGAGGGTTTTGGAAAACATAATATCCGTACACCGGCACAAGGATCTCCCGCTCGGCCTATCCGATATGTCTTTTTCGCGACTAAATACTCGCAGATACTCTCCCGACGATGGGGCGGGGGCGGCGTTTGCGAAATATTTTTTGGCGAAGAAGGGTACGGACGGATCAGCGGAGGGACGAGGGTGTTGGAGCTGGCGGCGGACAGCTGGGAAGCAGCGCTCGGGACAGCGCTCGCTAGCAGTCGCCAGCCCTGTGAGAGTCTTAAGTCTCCCCTGGGGGCGAGGCCTGATGCTACGCAGGACGGAGGCTGGTCGCAGCCGGAGGAGCGGCACGGTCTGGCGGCGGCGGTCCTTAGGATCGCCCGCCGCCGGAAAAGCCCGGTACGGGGGGTTTTTGGAAAAATTCCCGTACCCACCATCTTTTGAGGACCGGCGACTCGATCCATGTGTTCTTCCAACCCCTTCCCTAGTCGGTACCCGGTTATCGATAGGCTGCCTCAGGCAGTGTGCCTAGGGTTATCGTAACGGCACACTGCTCGTAAAGGCGACCCCCTATCAGCGTAAACCACCGGGGGAGGGTACGGACGGCCACAGCGCGATTAGATAGGTGTTGGAAACAGACGGGAAAAGGACAGGGGACAGGAGAAAATCTGGCTCGGGGGCAGGAGAGCCAGCCGGACACCGTCTGCAGCTTAGTTATTCTCTCTTCTCAGCCCCCGAAGGAGGAGAGAAGACTCGGCTAGGTGGCGAGCTGCGTCGAGAGGAGCGGCTAATACCTCGGGCGGGGTGGAGCACGGATCGGGACGGGACCGACGACGACCTATGCGAGGGGGGTTTTTCACCTGCCTTTCCCCCCAAGCTCCGGCACGACCGGAGTCGCACGGGAGCCGAGGTCAGGCAGGTTCGCCTCGACCAGCTCCAGCTGGACAGCCTTGCTGATCAGCGACCCCGCAGCGGCTGGAGCAGGCCGCGTAACGTGGAGACTAGCGACATATTATTTTTCATACTGTATCCAAAAAAAATACGTATAGATCAAAAAATTATAAATACCTGGATACCGGTATGTTTTAGACGGTATCGTTACTGCCATTGGAGAGGTTGGGATTAGTGGTTCACGGTCTACCTCACGCTTAGAAGTCCAACTACAGGTTGAGCATAGCAAAAGGGGGGGCCCAGAGACAGCAGCCGGTTTTTATACTGGTATTGTTGTAAACAATTTCAAATTTCAAATTACTAAATTAAAATTTCGGTCCGTACCACACGTTTTTGTGGTACACGTACCGTACCACCCATTCTCCCGAGGCACTAGTAATAATAATACTATTTATAAATATTTTTGTTTACAAGAAAAGTGATAACCAGCCACAATCATCAACAAACAATTATAATAAATTCTATATTCATATGTGAATATACATTTTATTCAATTTCCAAGACACAGCAGTAGAGGAATTTCTGTTTTTCCCTGTCCATGTTCCTATAGTGCTTCTTGTAAATAACAGCAGCGCTAAATTTAATTTATAGCATGCACGTGGTTCTTCATGGGACGCGGAGTTTCTATCTATCATGAGTTCGTGAGGGTGGTGCAGCCGCTGTTGCTTGCCTCCTTGCTTAGAGGGCTTAGGCTTTTCTGCCTCATTTCTTTACTTGTGTCATCGTCTTTGCTGGTGGATTCCACCGGTTTATTTTAGATAAAACCATTAAATTTTAAGCACGCACGACACAGATAAACATGCATGACATGTTATGAATAACTCTACCCTACCTTGGAGATATTCACAACATGACAAGATGGCTGCGACAATTGCGTGAGGGTAGTGCACCTACTATTGCATGCCTCTCAGCTCCGCGGGCTTAGACGTTTGTGCCCTTTTTTTCTCCTTCTTTGCTCGTGGATTCCCTTGCATTTTTGGCAATTCAATGCAATAATTGTGTCATAAAGCGGCAATGGAGGATTGAATCGTAAACTACGATACTCGGCACGATCGTTTCCATCGTAATCTTATTTAGATGTAATGTTATAAGAACTACAAACATATTATCGAATCAAGAGAATATGAGCATGCGCTTGTATTTGCCACGAGTGAAGAGGCTTGTTCAAGAGCCAAAAAAAATCGAATAAAAGCGTGAGGCGGTTGACAAAATATATGCACAAACACATATGCACAAAAGAGGCGTAATTTTAGTCTGTGTATAATAAAAAATGAAGCAAACGATATATAAAATTGTATGTTATGGATTGAGTTGTAATATGTAATTGGCAGAAGCATGTAGGGCGTGTGGACTCATGATAATGCCAGTATGGCTTGCTTGCATGCATGAACGGAACTTTGTGCGATGGCGTTTCTGTACCACGCTGTGCATAAACGTCGAATTCAATATTTGGTGGGACACAATCACTCACAAATGAAGAATGTAGTATTTCTTTCTTTATGTTGGTGCCTATGTTCCCCTTAAGATTTTCAATGTGACCATTCAACAATAACGTCGCAAAGGACAATAAATTTATATCAATAAATATTCATCTATTATTACATAGGCTTTCGGATATGACTTACGTACATCCATCCGAAGCAATTTAGCTAGCATGACGGTCAAAACACAGCAAGCGATGTTGAAACACACACACATATAAAAGATATACACACACACACACACACACAAACACACACATACACACACATACACACACACACACACACACACACACACACACACACACACACACACACACACACACACACACACACACACAGTTTAGGCAGACGCGATTGTTGCTTTCCTATCCGTATTCTAGACTTCCTCGAATGCATTCAAGCCACGATGGCGGCGCTCGCTATCCACCTAGCGTGCACTAGATTCAATTATGGTATTGTTTGCTCCCTATTCGCATACACGGCTGTCGTCGCGCATGGCTTCAAACCGGTATTGGCGTGCTCAATATCCATATCTCGTGCAGTAAGTTCACGTTTGTCGCGTATATTTCGATTATTACTCTTGCTTTGTTCTCCTTAAACGCTTAACATATATCACCAATGGAAAAAAATCACACGTACCCGCCTTTGTTGCCATGGGTCCTTTGGGTAGGGTTATTAACTTTTTGCTTACTCTTACTTGTCTTTGACATCGATCTAAGTTGTGTAGTTAACATTGTCAATTTGGGAGTACATGGACACGTTGCCCCCAATACTAGTTGATCAAATACCCCGACATCTGTCATTCGCACCATAAATAATAATCATGCACATGTTGCAATTTCAACCCACATGCGTCTAGCACTCCATTTGCCCATGGAACACATGACGTCGTGGTTGCCGATTTGCTCGCATTTCATGTGAGGCATGAGTTTGTGACGGATGCCGTAAAATAAACCGTATATTCATAAAGTGGTTGGAGGGGGGGGGGGGGGCTGATGTTTTGCACGGTCTTCGGAATTTGTACATGATTCGAGAAGTCATGGAACAATACTAGAAGACAAGAAATGGTTTACGTGGAACGTTTTTGCGTGTCTTGGCTTGAAGAAAAATTGGAGCCAAAAAATGCATACGAAGCAAACGTCATATGCCTAATGGGACGACCATAACCTACCAAAGAATTGCTATATGAGGTGGTGTGTCGGTGTGAGCGGGAAGTCTCGTTGGGGCGGAATTCGCGTGCCTACCTTGTTGTGGCAGATTGCTTGGTAAGAGCTACGTGCTAACACAAATCGGTTACGTTTTTGCTTGGTGCCACTACTTCAAGTGGAAATGCAGATGGAGAGAGATGGAAGATGTCTTAATGTTTAGTTTTAACATTATATTCTAATTAAACAAAGGATTGATAAAAGGTTTGTCACCTCCCTCCGATACACTAGGTTTAAATAGATCCAGCCTAGCTAGCTTGCACATGTTCTCGCATAGTCCTCGTGCAAGGCGCTAGGGCTCTTGTAACGGTTTGAATCAGACTAGCGACCCGTCTCGTATGTCTCGGGAAATCAAACCACCGCGTCATGCTGCTAGCTATTAACTTAACTATGCGTACGTGTACGTACCGGGAGATAATGATAGAACATTGCAAAACATTGCCCTCGAGCTAAATTGTAATGGCGACGTAAGCGTGTAGCACTTCATTCCATAAAAAGTACGGATTAATTAGCGACGAGTAATTGTACAAGTCGTGCAGTGTAGTTTTACATGACAACACTCGTCACACTCGTACCCTCCCCCTCTTGACAGATCACCGAGGCTGATTGTGAGGCCAACCTCCACGGTAGTCATGGCTTCTTTGTTGAAGCAATTATTGGGACTCGGGAATACGCGTTAAATGAGCGCGAATGCAGTCGATGTACGCTTGAGTCCTGGCAAACGCGTGCAATTGGGGCGTCTCTAAAAAATCTTGTAACGCCGTCGTACCGTGTACCTCGTTCGATCGGTGCCAGAATAAAATATCGTCATCACTGAAGTGCATCATGAAGAGCACATCTTTCCCGAGTCATGAAGAAGTAACGACTTGATGGACACAATACATATGTGAGAGACTTCGAATTCGTCGTCATCACCTTCTTGAGTAATTGAAATTGTTTACAACAATACCAGTAAAAACCGGCTTCTGTCTCCGGCCCCCCATGTGCTACGCCTAACAATGTTGGACTTAGACGCGTGAGGTAGACCGTGAACCACTAATCCCAACCTGTCCAATGGCAATGACGATACCGTCTAAAACATACCCGTATCCATGTATTTATTGTTTTTTTATCTATACGTTTTTTTTTTGGGATACAATATGAAATATAAAATGTCGCTAGTCTCCACGATACGCGGCCTGCTCCAGCCGCTGCGGGGTCGTTGATCAGCAAGCATGTTCACCTTGAGCTGGTCGAGACGAACCTGCCTGACCTCGGCTCCTATGCGACTCCGGTCGTCCCGGAGTTAGGGGGGAAAGGCAGGTGAAAAACCCCCCTCGCATAGGTCGTCGTCGGTCCCGTCTCGATCCGTGCTCAAGCCCGCCCGAGGTATTAGCTGCTCCTGTGAGCACTAGCATCCCGTTGCATAGTACTTATGTACAAGGTAGCTATTTGTCATTCTAGTACTTAGTGATATGCTATTAGCGGTACTCTATTCCTTATTAGTGGCGGTTGGCCGGCCCTGCCGGTGCCTTCGCCGGCCGCCATCTCTCTCCTCTCACTTCTCTAGTCACCACAGCCGGCCCCCTTGTGGGGCCGGCACGACCTCCGTGTAACTATCCGTTCCCAACTCTAACAGGTTATGGGCCCTCCACCAAGTTACACTAGAGAAGAGCGTGTGTAAAGCGCTCGGCGCCACGCTAGTCCTACCTACTCCCACGTAAAAAAGAGTAGAGCGTGTGTAAAGCGCTCGGCGCCACGCTAGTAATTCATCGTCCCACCGACCCCACGCTTCGCCTTCGAGCTGGTTGTCCGCGACTGTCCTACCATCTCCCACGTAAAAAGGAGAAGAGCGTGTGTAAAGCGCCCGGCGCCACGTTCGCCCCACCCAACTTTCAGTCTCACCTAGCCTTTCAGTACTTTAATTAGTACTGTTATTGTTTTTTCCCGAGGCAATGCCGCAACGCTCACCTTACTTAGCGAGGAGCTTAACTTTCCCACGGCGAGAAAGGGGGAGTCAACACAAGCGCCCGTCTATGTTTTTTGCGTGCCTACACGCTCCTAACGGCCTTGTTGGCTGTGCTTCTTCCTCGCCGGTCGCTCTCATGCGTCGGCTAATTCTCCCGTGGACAGTTTTTCCCGCTACATGTCAGAATAGTACATTACACAGTACATTCGGAACTGCTTAATATCGGCAACTCGCCGGTAGCGGCACGTTCTTGTGAGCGCATGTCGCTACACCTACCCGGCCGGAGACACACGCTACAAGCACTACACCTTCTACCAAGATGACACCTTCCTCAACGCAAGCTAGGACGACGTCAAGACCTCGGCTACCTTGAGGGGGGGTGTTAGCACTAGCATCCCGTTGCATAGTACTTATGTACAAGGTAGCTATTTGTCATTCTAGTACTTAGTGATATGCTATTAGCGGTACTCTATTCCTTATTAGTGGCGGTCGGCCGGCCCTGCCGGTGCCTTCTCCGGCCGCCATCTCTCTCCTCTCACTTCTCTAGTCACCACAGCCGGCCCCCTTGTGGGGCCGGCACGACCTCCGTGTAACTATCCGTTCCCAACTCTAACAGCTCCTCCCGACGCAGCTCGCCACCTAGCCGAGTTTTCTCTCCTCCTTCGGGGGATGAGAAGAGAAAATAACTAGGCTGCAGACGGTGTCCGGCTTGCTCTCTTGCCTCCGAGGCAGATGTCCTCTTGTCCCCTGTCCTTGTTCCGTCTGTTTCCAACACCTATCTAATCGCGCTGTGGCCGTCCTAGCCCCCCCCCCCCCCCCCGGTGGTTTACGTTGTTAGGGGGCCGCCTTTATGAGCAGTGTGCCGTTACGATAACCCTTGGCACTATGCCTGAGGCAACCTATCGATGACCGGGTACCGACTAGGGAAGGGGTTGGTAGAACACATGGATCGAGTCGCCGGTCCTGAAAAGATGGTGGGTACGGGAATTTTTCCAAGAACCCCCCGTACCGGGCTTTTCCGGCGGCGGGTGATCCTAAGGACCGCCGCCGCAAGACCGTGCCGCTCCTCCGGCTGCGACCCACCTCCGTCATGCGTAGCATCATGCCTCGCCCCAAGGGGAGACCTAAGGCTCTCGCAGAGCTGGCGACTGCTAGCGAGCTCCGATCCCTAGAGTTGCTTCCCAACTGTCCGCCGCCAGCTCCAACACCCTCGTCCCGCCGCCGATCCGTCCGTACCCTTCTTCGCCAAAAAATATTTCGCAAACGCCGCTCCCGCCCCATCGTCGGGAGAGTATCTGCGAGCATTTAGTCGCGGAAAAGACATATCGGACTGGCCGAGCGGGAGATCCATGTGCCGGTGTACGGATATTGTTTTCATGTCAAGAACTCGATCCCCTCTCACCACGTCAAGCACGACGATACCCGAGTACCATCCAACTGTAGGAGAGCCAAGAAGCAAGCAGTAAGCCGTCATCCGGGGTGGTTAGACCTCAACTTAAAGCGGGTGTTGTCGGTGGACTTTATCGAATTAAGCCCATAAATTCCTTGGAAATTGTCTGAACTACACACGTCGTTCTGAGCGCCACGCTTGGGCATTGCTCAAGCGCTCATACCAAGCTGCATACCACTATGTTTTCCACATAACGGGGGGCGTTTTGGAGGGGGCTTGGAGGCGTGGTTGCCGTGTTCAATGCGCGAGGTTTGGTTTGCGGGTATCCGAATGGAGCACGGAAGTTCACGCCGCTAGCACGGGTGATATTTTGGAAAGCAAGCGCGCAAAGACGCACATGACGCATGTTTGGATAAACAATGCGCGTTATAAACACGCGATGGCGATTGGTTTAGGGGAGGGGCGAGGCCCAACTTGGCCGTCTAGGACGCATCACGTTGACGTTGGTGCTTGGAATGCTTGGGTATGTGCTTGTGCCAACCACACCCGCCCCACGCGTGGCACGCGTCGGGAATAAGGCTCGGAAGTCAGTGGGAATGGAGAATTGGTAAATATGTATCGACAACCCCCGCACAAATTGCCTCATGAGTTGAGCCGAATTCGATGGATGTTGCTTGGCACTGCGGCTCTGCTTGCCGGGATAACTCGTAAATTAAAATAACTCGTGTAAAATCTATTTGTGGGTGTTTGAACTCCAGAGTAAATGCGTTCGACGCGCATTGAAAATAAGCATCCAACGGTACCTATTATAAAATGTGTTTACCATACATGAGAAAGTTATGATCGCTTGAACGTTGTGGCCGAAAGCGGCTTGCCCTTGGGTTGTGCGCATATCGGTGGTAAGTTTACATACGCGATTTCGTGCGTTTCCCCCACAGCGGCCTGCCCAATGCCTCCTCCCTCCGTCGCCTATGCATCATATTTGCGCGACCGTCGCATCAACATTCATATTGCGGCGTTGTGCGCCCGTTACTCTTTTCGTCTAACCAGCACGGCAAGTGTTTGAAAGAGCGTGTCGCACGGGTGCTGGCGCGATAACCCCAAGTACACAAGCCCGGGAGTGCTCGAATTCGCCCCTCGTAGTTGTCGGCGCATTCCATTTTGGGCGCAAAAGCGTTGCCTAGGATTAAGGAGATTTGTCAATAAAATTGACGCATGGTTACATTTTCTACTTGCGAAGGTGCGAAATCTTGTCTGGACTTTGCTGGAGCAGTGTATTACTAGTTAAAAATATGGTCAGATTGATTTGAATCTAGAGGTTTGCATATCCAATATCATGTGTACGGGACAGTAACTCTAGCGGTTACTGTTACCGTTAATATCGGCGCGGCTCACCTGCAGGGCAACCACCTTGCCCAAACAGTTAGACGCAGCCAACGACCAACGACCAACGACTTCCCCAACGGTCAGCTCTAGCTAGCCCGTGCCTTATAAGCCGTAGCTAGCCACGAGCCTAGGCACTCTCTGCTTTCGCGCTCAGCCAATCTAGGCTTCGCGCGAATGCAGTCTCGACTCTCGTAGTCGAGTAGGGTGTCAATCTTACTTTTCGTCCCATGCGCACTCGAGCGTCACGCGACACTTCCCCTCGTTCAGCTACGCAGTTCCCCACTATGCAGCCCGAGCAGTCTACATCCGCCGCAGCGGCCGACCCTCACGCTACCACACTCGAACAACGCACAGCCGAACAGATTCGTACGGCGGTTTTGGAATCGGAACAACGCATTACTGAGCAGTTTTTGGCGGCTAACGCTGCCTTACTCGCTCAGCTTCGACAGCCGACAGCCACACCCGCTACTACTTATCAACAGCAGTCCATTCCCACCGACGCGACCACAGCGACGGAGGGTGGTAAGGAGGCCCCCGAGCCACCTATCGACCTGCTCGACGACGAACCCGACCCCTCCGCGGCCGAGTTTGTCGACTTCACCTACTACGGCGAAGTCATCCCGGCCGGCCTCGAACGTCCCCCCCGCGACGTCGAGGAGCCACGTCTGTGGACTCTCACGGACGACACCGCCCGTGCCCTAAGCGACAAACGCACCCAAGCCGCATACGACGAGTACCTACACATCGGGTGCTATGCCTTCTTCGACAGTTGCGCCAACGCGGCAATTGGCGAGGCTTTGGACACGTTGTCGCACGGCCCACCTCTACCTACGGAGCAGGCGGCAGCGATTGCCCTCATCCGAGCGGGCCATCGCACCCACACAGCGACGGAGGAGGCCGCCCGTACTCGATTGGGCTTCCTCCGCCTCACCAAGGGCGGACAAACGAGCACGGATGCGGACCGCGTGTTCGCCGAATTGGCACACGAACGCTTCTGCCGACCGCGTCCTACCGCGGTCTCCGGCACATTGGACGCGCTACGCCAAGCTTTCGTCGACCGCACGCTTGAAGTCAGCCTACACGCTGCCAGCAAGGCCGCCGCCGGCGCCGCTTTCGCGAAGGTCACACCGGACAAGCCCAACGGCCCCGACGCTCGGAGCCGCAAAGCCGCCGCCGACAAACGCAAGGCCGCCGCAGCAGCAGCAGCCGCGGCACGAGCAACCCTCCCACCCAAGCCGACCGACTCGGCTAAAACCCCAAGCAAGAAATGATGGTGTGGCCCGCCGCGCCGATTCCTGCTCCCCGACATCTTCCTTCATGCGCCACCGCGTACGTCGAAAATGGCGGGAGTGGGAGCGCATCGGCGCGAGCGGCCAAGTCCTAAGTTGGATCCGCCACGGCGTACGTGTGAAGTTCAAGCACGGCCTACGTCCCAAGCCGTTCAACCATGGCATCTCTATGCTAGACGCCACACCCGACCAACTCGAGTTTCTCAACTCGGAACTACCACGCTTCGAGGCTTGCGGCGCGTGGGAGCGCTCCACGAACCCACGCTACGTCTCCCGGATGTTCTTAGTTCCAAAACCCGGATGCAATCAATGGCGCTTGATTATCGACCTTCGCGAACTCAACCGCTACTGCTCGACGTTCAACATGACTTGCGAGACCCTCAAGCACCTCCGCCATCTATCTCGACCGGGGGACTACTTCGTCTCACTCGACCTCGCCGATGGGTACTACACCCTTGGCATCCGGGAGGAAGACCGGGATTACTTCACGGTCAACTACCGCGGCACCTTATGGCGCCTCGCGTGCCTCCCAATGGGGTGGTCGGGCTCCGCCTACTACTTTTGCAAACTCACGCAAGTGTTTACGAACCACCTACGCCGCCCACCACCTCCCACGCCCGCAGCTACACCGGCCGGCCCACGCCGCCCGTCCAAGCGCTTCCTCCGAAACGCGCGATGGCGAGGAACTCGACTCCTACCCTACATGGACGACTTCCTCTTCTTGGCGGACTCCTACGACGAGGCACTCTTACTTCGGCAGCGCGTCCAAGCCCTGCTCGACAGCCTCGGCCTACAGCGCAACCCCAAGAAAGGTGTATGGACGCCAACGCAAGTCGGCGACCACTTGGGCCTCACGGTGGATTTACACCGCGGCGAGTTTCGCGCCCCACTCGCAAAACTGCACCAACTCGCACAACACGCTTCGTCCTTGCTCGGACGGGCAGCGTCCAACGCACGATGGCTACCCACACGCCAACTCGCAGCCTTCGCGGGAAAAGCGCAATTTCTCTACCTCGCCATCGCGCCCGCCCGATTCTTTTTGCGCGAGCTCCACAAGGTTTTGGCTACCCGTACCGGTTGGGGGGGACGCGTGCGCCTCACCCACCAACTCCGGCGCGACCTCGAGTGGTGGCGCACGGTACCCTCCCAACACAACGGCCGGTCGATCTACAAGCCCATCGAGACCGCCTATTTGCACGCGGACTCGAGCGACTACGGATGGGGGGCCGTCCTCAACGAGGACGCCAATTACCAAGCCCGCGGGTTTTGGAGCGCCACCGACCGCCTCCAACACATTACGTGGAAGGAGCTTCGGGCCGTCCGGCACGCGGTCGAAACCTTTCTCCCGCAACTCCGAGGACGACAAGTCCTCCTCCACGAGGACAACACTGCCGTGGTCGCCGTCCTAACCAAGCTAACTTCCCGGTCTCCCGTCATGATGACCGAGCTACGGCGTTTGTGGTTCCTACTCGACACCAACGACATCCACATCCGCCCACGCTACATCCGGTCGGCCGCCAACGTCTGGGCCGACACGCTCAGCCGCGAACTGGACTCCGAAGACTGGCAGCTAAACCCCCAACTCTTCAACCACCTCCAGCGTCGGTGGGGCCCGCATACAATCGACCGGTTCGCGTCTATGCTCAACACGTAGCTACCACGCTTCAACGCCCGCTGGCGCGACCCCTTGTGCGAGGACATCGACTGCCTACACCTCCCCGACTCGGCGTGGAGAGTGATACGATTGGCCGAGCGATACGCCCGAACCGATTAAATGCGCCTGTACAGGACGTCCACCCTCTGCGTACAAGACCCCCGCGCTACGAATTACGCCTCGAAGCAGCACAGTCGCCCTGGTCCTCCGAATTGGCTGAAACTTTTCAAGACCTCCTAGGATCAGATAAGCTCGGGGTTACAGCGGTTGCCCTACTCAGCAACTCGCTAGCGCCCTCGACGTACCTGAGCTACCAGAGCGCAATTCGACAGTTTTTTATTTTTTGTGCAGAAGAAAATATCGCCCCGCTACAGGCCACGCCGGCCACAATGGTCCGCTACACGGCCTGGCTAGCCCTCTTGGGAACGGTCGCTGCCAACTCGCTGCAGCCTTACTTCAGCGCAATTAACAAGTACTTCCGCGACCACCGGCGCCAACCTATCGCCGTGGGCGAACTCCTAGCGGACGCCCGCCGTGGACTCGCCATGCTACAGCGCCGCCTGGTACCTACCACCGCTCGCCTCCCGCTACCCGCACAAGTCGCCCTAGACATCCTGCACTACGCCCACACCCTCCACGACACTTTCGCGTGGACCCCTGCTGCCTTCCCCCAGATGCAACGCTTCAGGGCCTGTTTAGCGGTGTGTGTCAATTACACGTTTTTCTGCCGCGCCGAGACCGGCGCCCGCTGCCAGACCGGCGACCTCGTGGTCGACAAGCCTTCGCAGCAAATCTGCCTCTACGTGCGGAAGTCTAAGGGGGACCAACGCCGCGACGCCAGCGATAAACTGGTCATCGCTATCCCTGTAGCCGCTAACCCCGTCCTGGCGAACCTGATAGACTACTACACGGAACAACGCGCTATTTTTTGCACTAAGTTCTACAACCAGCCACCCCCGCTCGCCTTCTGGAGTTTCTCACCTTCAGAGCCCTCCGCCGATTGGGGTGCCGCGTCCACCATCTCCACCTGGCTCTCCCTCGCCCTTCTCTCAGTCACCTCGGCCGCGCCCGCCGGCTTTAAATGGACGTCGCACAGCCTACGGAAAGGCGCGGCGTCCTCTGCCAGCTGCATCGGCGCACCCCTCCCCGTAATCAAATTTATGGGTGGCTGGGCCAAGAACAGCTCCGTGACCGAAGGAAAATATATTGACCCCACCATGACCCCAACACCTGCTGCTTGGCGGTTCTTCGGCTGGCTCACTCCGTCCCCCCCGCAACACTAATTCTGGCTGTGCAAGCCTTTGGCTTTAGGTTACTGGCAAAACGTGCCCTAGGGTAAATGGTCAGATTGATTTGAATCTAGAGGTTTGCATATCCAATATCATGTGTACAGGACAGTAACTCTAGCGGTTACTATTACCGTTAATATCGGCGCGGCTCACCTGCAGGGCAACCACCTTGCCCAAACAGTTAGACGCAGCCAACGACCAACGACTTCCCCAACGGTCAGCTCTAGCTAGCCCGTGCCTTATAAGCCGTAGCTAGCCACGAGCCTAGGCACTCTCTGCTTTCGTGCTCAGCCAATCTAGGCTTCGCGCGAACCCACCCACCCATCCCTATAATCCTGCGCTAATCGACCCCCAGACCCTGTCTGTGGGTGTCTTTTGGCCAAATTGTAAGCAAGCTGACATCTTTGGCAAAACGTGCCCTAGGGTAAACATAATCTTTATAGCCATGCGCGGGGTGCGGCTCGACGAGGAGACTACCCAAACGAGCAGTGCAGGAGACCACAACTGCTATCCACCGCCAAGAATTTGAGCACCGCGCATAAGACCCCTTAAAAAGGGCCGACTGTCGACTGTGCTTGGACCTCGTCAATTAGCGGCGTTTCTTTTCCGCCCACCGTCCAGCTGGCTGCTGCTACAAGTATCAAACCCTATGGTTCAGCTGCGATACGCCTGAATAAAGTAGGCGGTTTATTCGGACATCGGACCCTGCATAAGCACCCGCGCAGTGCAGACCAGACACCCCACGCCGAGGAAGGCAGTATGAAGTACCCTTTCGGACGGGTCTACGTCCTACCAGGGGATCCGCTTTCGGCTGCTCAGGTGGACGAGCTATTGGCTGGCGTGAAGAAGGCGGGGCGCCAACTCGTCGACGAGGTCTCAACACAACACGGCTTACAAAACTGATGCTACTGTATGCTGTTATGTCAATCGCTGCACAGCACTACAATATGCATTTAACTCAGCTGGGTTTGTTGTTATTGTGTATCACAGTCTCTAATATTTCGATTACTTCAATAACGAACGGCGTCCGCGCAGACACCCTTTGGCGACCCGCTTGCCAAAGGCGCCGGTCCACTGCGTGGTATTATCAAACCGTCAGCGATGCCTGCGGGCTTCGACCTCCAGGGTGTGCTGATACAACGTGACGATGTCGTGGGCGGTGAAGATGACAGTG